>JAVSBS010015542.1:3466-22014 GCA_033124195.1 Coracias cyanogaster | reverse complement strand
CACAGGTGGGCCAGGTTCTGCCTCTGGAACATGAAGCCAATAGGAAAAACAAAACATTCTGCTAGGTTGTGACTCATTCATAGGTCAACTTCAACTTGGGGCCCATAACTTGGGCCCCAGCACTTCACTACCTCAGACAAAAACAACAAAAACAAACAAAGAAAAAAAAAATCAAAGGATAATAGAAGCTCCCTCCCCCTTTTGGAAGTATTTCAATCCAAGAGTAAACCACACTGCTATAGAAAATCATGGTTTTCAAATGAGCAAACAGAGCAAACAAGAAGGATCAATATCTGTTAACAGTCTAATCCCAAGCCTTGTACTTTCTAAGGTAATTAGACACTGTTCATTATTAAAATTCATATTACTCATGTGCTACTTAATTGGTACATTTTCAAACTGGTGAAGTACTACATGAAAAGAATTGTTATCTAATGAACAAAACAAGTAACTGCTTCTAAAAACTTCCAGAGAACCGAATACAGGATCTGTACAAAAGAAACAGGCTTGGTTTTTTTGGTTTACTAAGCCTAAAACCTTTCTTATTTTACCTGTCAGAATACACATTCATTCACTTATTTATTCTCTCGGAGAAATAAATTATTTCCTTTTACAGTGGGATGTTTCCCTTACCTCTTCATTAGCATTAGCTTACAAAAAAATGACACACAATCTTTCTAAGCACTGGAGTGTCCTACAGGTACAGAGACAATCACTGTGTGCATTCCTGAGTGAACAACAGCTCTTTAAGGCAGGATCCAAGGCTCGAGCTTCAGCGTTGCAAAAATGAGTGTATGGTTAGTCACTGAGATAAAAATGTATCCTTTTGTTAGTCTCATTTTTGCTGTATATAGCATCCTGGCCGCAGAATGCACTGCCTTTTGAGAAATCACGTCATTAAACGGGATCAAACAACATCACAGCATACAAAGTTGTGACATATCGCACACAACAGCGATCCTCTCAGTCAAAAAGAAAAAAAATCATAATGTAACAATCATGAGTACCATCTACTTTGCCAACAGTATTAACAGTAGACAGGAAATGGCCCATGGAAAGACAAATACACAATTGTACCCATGTGGAAAAATCACCATTCCCATATCAGCAACCACGGAGGCAAAATACCACAGTTGGGCAGTAAAGCATAAAGGTAGAATAAAATACTGTTTGAATCTCAAAGCTAATACACTCCTTAATTAGTAGAAAATTTGAGCACTATTTTAGTGCTCATTTTTAGACTGAATGTATAGTAAAATTAACAAAATGCTCAGTGTTCATGTTCCTCTTCGACATAGGTATAAATGGTCTTTATGGTGTCTGTCCTCTGGAAATGAATCACTGATTGTCACGTAACGTTCAGTAGGGGCTCTGCATGTAGACACAGACAGAGCTTATACATCATCCCCTGAAACCTACACAAAGGTGATCTCAAGCATAACTTCTGTTTCTTAAAACTGTGCAGTGGTCAAGTACTGATAACTGCAGTCTTCCTCTGCAATTTTGCCAAACATGTAGTTTACACAGAAGTTACCATATCACAACATCATCTCAAGCCAGGCTACCAGTAGACAGAATTACAGAAGATATGAATAGGTGGGCTATTAAAGTCTGCAGTTTATCATTATGGGTTTGCTCCTTTGCCTTCTTACAATGCCTTTTACAAATTGCACATTGCCCCTTATCTTCTCACCTTCTACTGCAACCTCCATCTCAGCACATTTGTCTGCTCCTTACTGCAATAAGTCCTCATGTAAATTATGTTCTACATCTCTTTATTTGCCTTCTCCCTATTCCAGCAACTCTGTTCATTGGTGAAAAATGTGTTTCCACTCTACGGCTACCCTTCAGGAACAGTTTCACCAAGAAGAATTTCCAAGATAGTCAAACCACCCCTTATCAATTAGCAAACTCCAATCTTGTGGCATGGAGACGCATATATTTCTGTAGGAGGCATCTTCTATGGAACAGCAAGCTAAGGTGGTTGGCAATATTTGGGAATCACAGCCTGGCTTTGCAAATCTATGTTTAGACAGGCCTGAACTACAATCAGGTTTGCCAGACATATCAATTGACAATTTGGCTGTAGTTGAGCTCAGGCACCACCAGAAATTAAAACCTAAAAGGAAGGAGCTGCTTTAAGAGATGAACACTTTTATTGTCTTCATTGCTCAAAGAAAATACTGCTTGATACCTCGTGTGGTACCAAACGAAAGCACTAGTGGAACTCTGACATTTCACAAGGGAGAAAAAGGACCAAGAACAGAATTTTTCAAGCCATTTGTCTTGATGATACCATAACATTGTTCAAAGATAGAATCAAAATACCAGGGATTTGCAGAGATACTGACAACAGGAGAGATCAGACTTAGGAGAGGGCTCAAATTTAACTTATCTAGCATAATCGTTAACATCTGTTATTTAGCCCCATAACTCTACTTGAGTCAATGCCAATTTTGCACAGTCCTCAGGTCTTCTCATTACAATCTCTGGTATCTGAATTGCTGGGAAAGAAAAAAAGAAAAAAACCAAAAGTAGTCTTACTCAGGCATAATCGTTGAACTGTAAATATCCATTGTAAATGAATTTTTTTTCCTTGAAAACAAAGTATCTTCTCTATTGTCAATATTTGTGATTGTTTCCTACCATCTATGAAAGACTTCTAACCATATTCTTCCATAACTGTATCCAACATGAGCTACCATCCAGACAGGCACATTTTTGCAACATGCCATTTTGGTCATTTTTTACTATAGAACAGAATAATTTATCATTTTTCATTTACAGAGACTGTGCACCTTAGACACATGCAAGCTGGAAGTACTGCCATTTTTGGCATGCACATGCTCTTCAATCACAGCTGATTTCAAATCTAGAGAAAAAAACACCTTTACAGGATTCTCAGAGATAGGCATTCAAAGATATACACAGGCATACACTGCCTTCTTCTCCCTGACCAGGATCAAATATGTCAAATTTGACACTATAGTCAATCTTAAAGCCTTAAAAAGATGATACTCATTTAGTTCCTGAAGTACTTTTTAGAGGACGTTCAGCCTACCATGACATACAATGACTTCTCTATGTTAAAAAGGACAGCTAAGTATTCAACTACAGGCTGTAGTTCCTCTCCACAGTTAAGGTCTACTGTTACAAGAATCTCAAGAAAGAAAAATTGTATTCCCTACTTCATTTGCATGCTGTGAAACCACTAACTGTTACTCGGGAGAGAAGATGTCTATTAGTCATCCTCCAGTTCCCTGCCACAGAAAAAAAGTTTGTTGTACAGGAAATTTACAGGGTGACCTCCGATCATCTGGAATGAACCCCCTTTGAACTGGTACTGTTTCCCATTTGTGTGATACATATTTTCATGTTCTATAAGTTGCCTACACTAAAGACAGCATACCAGAATCCCTTATTTGCAACACAAGAATACTGCATATCAGTGCAAGGCGGGGGAAGGGAGAGAACAGTTAGTATGGAAAACCTCAAAATCTCATCGCTTTTAAAGAAGTTACATAGATATTCTTTACCATAAGTATTTATAACTTTTGCAATCTATAACTAGAATCACGGAACTGTGCTTTGAGTTCTTGTATCCTTATCATACCAAGGAAAACTAGCTATCACACAAGCAATAGAATAAATTTGATCACATTTTTTACAAAGGTTTTCATGCTGACATCAGAACCCTGAAAAGAAACTTACTGTGAGTTTCTGAGTAGCCTCAGATGTGGCAGTCTTGATATGTACTTATAAAAGTTTCTTTTAAGAATTTATTCATGTGAGGGAAGCCTATGGTATATATCCTACTTAAATTATTTTCTCAAACATCAGTGACAAATCCAAAGAAACAATCTAGTTCCTGCGTTGCAGTTGTTAATTCCACAAGAACACTGTGTTTCCTCAATAGAGCAACTCCCATAACTACTTCAGAGGTCTCCTATTAGAGCCCTCATACCTGAAATGTATTTGCCTGCATCTCTCACCTATTATTCTTAGTACATCAAAGCCAGAGACAAAGTTTGGATAAGCAGTCTCACGTTTTTCAGATCTCCTCTGTCACCCTTAAGAGCAAACGGATGGCTAACTATGATGAGTAGGATCTACTCACAAAGGAAAACACAAAACTACTCTCTTTGGTCACTGCTACTCTGAGCTGTGTCAGCTTGCCTTACACTTCCACCAGCAGAGTACAGCTCTGGTCTCACCCGAGCTCTGCGTAGCAGCTGAGAGCATGCTGTTTTTCATGGTTCATAGTAAACTAAATGCAGAGGCTATGTATGCCTCTCCAGGGCCCTTCATGATTCTACACAAAAGGTACAGGCACACACACCCTGACAAATACTAACAGCTCGAAGAGTAAGTTAGCTCTACCGCTTCCTAGTACACAACTGCTTTTCATAATCCTGAAGTGAGCTATTGGCTTTAATTGGACTATACCTTACTCTCATTTACGTAACAAACAAGCAAAATCATATTTTTTGTGTACAATGTCCTTCTTTGTGCTTCAAAGACATATCAACAAATGGCAACATCATCAATGACAAATGCAAAACACTTCAGGATAATATTTTGTTGAAAGACCAGTACATGTATCAGTTTAGTAATGAACAGCACTTCAAACCTAGGAAACATTCTAAAAGAGAAAAAAATATTTCCATTACCTTAGAAGTCCTTACATCCCAAGCTTTAACTTCTGGGCTGAACCCTCCACAAATGAAAATATTTGGCTCTGTAGGGTGGAACTTCAGTGCACTGATCCTAAATTCAGTTTTGTTGCTGAATATCTGCTTCCCTAAAATAAAGTGAGAAGTGAAGATTAAAATTTGAGCAAAAAGAATGAAGCATGTTACTCATTTCAATCTAGTTTCAAAAATACCAAGGTTGTCAAAGGTGAATATGCTTATATTAACACATTTCAAGTATCTGGGGCTACTCTGACTTACTGAAAGTAAGATTGAACTCACTAATTTCTATTCACATGAAACAGCTCCTGCTCATGGGCCACTGTGCCACTGACTGCTTCCTACTGAAAGGAGAGAACAAGTGGTTTCCCATACTAAGGAGAGGAGCTCCACCAAGGCCCCAGTTTAGTCAACATGCAGGACAAATCTAAAAGTTGAATGTTTCCCTACAGAGAAGCCATAGTCTTTGGGTGGGATAAAAATAACTAGAAGAAAATACGGTCTGTACAGAAATACTATGTCCCCAACTATTCTACAACTCTCAAGTTGTTTACTTATCTTTCTGCGAAGGTAGGAGTGAAACTTCATCTTGAAAGAAGGGATAATTTGCATACCATCATACGAAGGCAGTAGCTGTTCCCATGGATACACTGTTCCCAACATTTAATTGTGTACACTAATCTCCACAGGATCCTGTGGTTAGTATCAACTGGACTGTCAACACTTTCAAAGGCAACAGAATTAAGCTAGGTTAATTTATATGACTTTTCCACAGTCCACTGCTTTTCATCCTAAGAATTCATGGTAGACACGTACATTTGCTGAAATATAATTTCTGGAGCAGCAGCATGGACCACAATAAATAGATTTTCTTGGTTTCACAATTTCAACTGTACATTCAACATATCAAATACTAAGTTCTTCATTAAAGTTAGTGCTTTAAGCCACAGCAAAGAAGGTACTACAGAAGGAAAAAAACAAACCTTAAAATACTACGACAAAAGCTTTTTAAAATATTAATTATTTTATTAATTTTCAGCAAGGGATAATTGTCTTAAGCTTTCTTAAACAACTGAAAATACTTCAAGCTAAAAATATTAGTGATAGATACTGATTGTAATACTGTTAGGTGAACAATATTGAAAATCATTTATATAGATTTTTTTGTGCTTATTTCATTACTTGAGGCAAATTGATTTCATCATCAGTTCCATTATCTCCATCTGCTAAACTCAACTTACATAGTCAAGAGGCATAGTCAAGTTTTTTATTCATTTTAAACAAGAGATTTTTACTTAATCACACATGCTCTTCGAGCTAGCAGTAGCAGAGAACATAGATTGCAGAGGGCATAAGCAAGGGGTGAGTTTTGTTCTACATGAACACTGGGCTTTGTAGGGGGTTTTTTGTTCTTTTAAAAAATATTCTCCACTGATCAGCCACACAAGATCTAAAGGGCCTCTCTGTCACTAATGAGTGAAAGACTTAATTTAATCTCTAAGTTCCTTCCCCAAAAAGATAAAGAAGTCATGAGGGCAGCAGAGGTTCTCTCTACAAGTCACGTGCAACAGTGACTAGCTCTTCCCATGGGAGCTTTTAGTACCCCAACAACTACAGAAGGAAATAAAAAGGCTCAACAGGGAAGAAAGAAAATATTAAAATAATCAGTTACAGCAGCAACAAGATATTGCTCTCATGAACATCACTACCAGGCATCGTTTTCAGGCTTGGAAAAGCCACATATACATGCATCTTACTCTCATCTACAGCACTTGAGAAAATTCCCTATGGAGGCTCACTAGTCAATTCAATAGCACTTTGCTCCCAAAGGAATTTGATTCCTACTAGTATCTAGTTTAATAAATGCTGTAGGAGGATCATCAATAAGTTTTCAATGGTACTGCAGCCAGAAACTAGCAAAACTGCAGCCTACCTGTACTAACCCTGTCAAAGAGCTCTGTAAAGGATGTATCAAGTGGTCACTATTCTCCATAAAGTGTGTTGTCCAAGTGGCATTAGACATATACGTAAGTGATCAACTCATCATCCAACCTTCCAACAAACATTGTTTAACTGGCTTTACTAAAATGTTTTTACCTCCACAAGATTTCTGAAAACTGCTTTTTCTACAATGCATTTTTTTGCCATTGTGCTCTCCAGTCATAAGACATGAAAAAGTCAGGTAAAACACTGCCAAAAATGATGTGCACTAAATTCAAGATGTATTTCATCTAACTACAGGATCTGTTACCTTCTCCACTGAAAGAATATTGATTTAACATAATTTGTTACTAATTAGTCCATCTTTCAATCTCATCCCCAACTAATATCCAGGTAATTCAATCATTTCCTCAGTATTTTCTCCAGAAACTACATTTCCCTAATTCCCTACTCCGTCTTTCCCATTTTTAAAGAGAAGTGGACACTGGTTTTGCCCTTTTCTTGTCTTCTAGAGGCTATTAGTTATTAAAAAGCAATCAGTAACAGTCAATAATAGAATCACACTGTAATGATCTCAGTGCTATGAATTCTACATTACAATGTAAGAATAAATAAAATTCATGCAAACAACCTGAGCATCTTATTCACCTTCACCCTCTTTAACCTCCCTTTTCCTGTTTTAAGCTGTTACCTTACTGTTTGATGCAGATACTAAGCATGCCAGCTTTCTGACTGATCTGAGGAGCAATCGTAATACATTAATCTTAAAGACTCAGGCTCTCCAATTAATACTTTGAAATACAACTCTTTCTCATTCTCTCATCCCCCAAAGCAAAAATTCAATCAAGTGTCTTTCTTCGGAAACTCAATAAACAGTGTTCTTAAGAGTTTCTTTATCAGACATATAAATTTTATTCTACTGTCACGTCACAGAAAATGAGAAAAAGGCTGGAATGTAGAAGAGCAAAGCAGCAGCAGCGACAACATACTCAAGACGGAAGGATCACAACATCACAGAAAGAAAACTCTACTACTGCTAAAGCTGAAATTTATGCACAATATACAGAATCAAAGTCAGACTGCTTGTCATACAAACAAGCCTGAACCCAGCAAAATGAACTATACTATGTGAACACATCCCTTAAGCCCTTCCCTTTTAGGTATTAGGACTGCAGGGCTGAAGTGCTGAGGCACATTTCCTACACACTTATGAAACCTCTATCACTGTAAATACTTCATAACCTCAGAAATTTAGGAAAAATATCCTTCTGAGACATGAAACAGATCAGTGAGGAAGATGATATGAGACAAAATAGCTTGTGAAATTCTGTATTTTGAATCAATGAATTCACTTCTTAGCCCTCTTATCTAAACCTTTTTTTTAGTGTGTTTTACTACCGTGAGCAGAATTTGCTGCTTTGCAGGCTGTAAACATGCTTTGATGGAACCTAGCCCCATAGCTTAGGAAATCCAGTTTCAGTGTTTGCTGGAGAACTTGCTCCACCTTTCAGGAAGTTGGTATTTACAGTTATGTATCTTTCTCTCTATGATTTTTCAGTTCATTAATGTTAAACATTCAACATTGGGGGGGGGTCTTATTTTATATACTGCAGAAGATGTTCTTTGAGCAGAAGACTCCCTTATCCATAATAGGATACAATAGGTGTAATTCAGCAAGCTTGTATATTTCTTTATTGTGTATATAGTTCCTGCATTTAAGTTCCTAAAGGCAGCATAACAAAGATTCAACCAACTCATAGACTGTAGAAAATTAGTCTTCTGAAAATCTATTTGGCTGAGGGAAAAATCCGTATCACATACTGTTCTCCCATAAGAGTTTGTTATTCCAAAGCAGAAAACAAATCTCTCTCCACCTTTAATTTTCACAACCTCAGTAACAAGATCTACTACATCTTTGCAGTGTGTTTTATATTCTTAAAGTGCTTTAATTCAATTCTCCACTCATTAAAGGCTCACCAGAAACATACACAGTATGAAAGAAAATCTTTAAAAATATCTTGAACATATGTTTTTGCTCCTTTATGCTGCAGCCCACTGTGAAACTGCTCAACTATGAAATCAGATATTTTAAAGGCTATTTAACATTGTGAATTTTTCACAGAACGTCAGCACAGTTACTAAGCACAGGATGTTTCTGTAACTGTGTTTAGTGGTCCTCAGGTTCATACCCCTATCCGCACAATCCAAAAAACATTCACCTCCCACTAATCTGTAAAGAAAAATGAAGCCTAAGACTTACAAGGACATAAGAGTAATCTTGCTAAACAGAACAGATTTCCCTAGTGTGTTTACAAAAAGACATGATACGATATATTAGAAAAAAATCCCATTACAGTCACAGTCTGTCTCAGGCACAACACTGAGAAGAACATTAGATTGATCACACAATTTGTTCTTAACAAATTGATGTTGGCTGTTACTTATCTATTGCATCTTGGCATGCTTACAATATTTATTTTTTCCAAGAACTAAAGCTACACTAACTATATACGTTCCCTAATTCTTCCCCTTACATAGTCACAAGTTTCTGGCATGCAAAGCTGCTTGAAATATTACCCTTGAAAATGTCCCCATTTCTGTGCTCAGTCTTTACATTAGCAAGTGTAAAAAGTAAAATGCTGGCACCTCCTATCTGAAGAGTGACTACTAAACTATCTTCAACATATTACTTAAAACTGCTGAATTTGGGGGGGGAACTTTTGACCTCACAAAGATGCCTGTATGCATTCAAAAGAAAAAAAAAAAAAAAAGAAAAATCAAATGAGCTTTTTTCTGAGGTGCCACAGAAAGCCTTCATGCATATTAAAACAGCATACTATCTACATAGTACTGAGAAAGAAGGGGAGGAATAGGAGAGGAATGTTACAGCTCTCCTGAGGTGATGTTTATGTATAAGCAATAAAACTCCTACATAAACAAATACAATTACGTTACCAATCATAATGTTATATCTATAGGACTACCAAATTAGAATATAAAATAAAATACAGAAAAGTAAATTTGGACCATTCTCTTCAAGGTACAAAATGTTCTATTAAGAAACTCTCAAAATAATGTAAAATAAAACAAGAAAAAAAAAATCAAACCAGATTTAAGTGATCATAGTATATATATGGTCTGAACTTTACTTTAAAACCAATAGCTAATTTCAGTATCCTGGCCATAGTAATGTGAAAACTTTCAAAATAATGGGGAATTTATATTCCTTATTATAACTCTAAGGAAGTTATATTTGAGATCAAGCTCAATCCATGAACTAAAATACAACTGCAGCAGTTAACAACATAGGAAATGTGCCAAAATTTCTTGGAACATCCTCTCTGTCATAATATTAAAGAAATGAGAAGTATCTACAATTTGCAAATAGTATTAACCCAGTCAATGTTCTACCTATCCTGTTGTGCCAATTCACTTGTGACTAATGAAAAATCCACTGATGAATAAAACATACATTCCAAAAATAAAATAGCTATAAATAAACTTTAGAAATACAATTACCCTTCTCAAGTTGGTAGAGCACCTCTATTACATCTGGATATAAGTGTCAAATGTACTTGACCTAGCATTGTTTTAAAAGCAGGGTTTTTTCAGTGACTCTCTGAATATAGCACTTTTCGCTCCTATGTAAATAACAAAAGCATCTGAACTATCACTTGTAGAAAATGACTGAGTCTGGTGTTAGCAGAGATGCACAAAACCAGTGAGTCTCACTGCTTCAAACTGCTGCAGTATTATCACATTTGTAAAACCTTTCAAAAAGCTTTATTTTTATAAAGAAATAATGTATATAAAATAGGAAAAAAATTAATCAGTAACTTTTCAGGTAGTTCAGATGTGGTTTTTGGATCTACAAATATTTTTAAAACCCCATATTGCAGTACTGGATTTGCGTCATGCAAACCATAGCCACAGAACCACTCACATAAGTAATGCATTAATCATCTTGACTTCCTTAAACATTTTATGCATATTTTGGATCAGACTCATACTCTGAATACATACAACAGTTTAAGAAAAATATATTTGTGGAGAGCCATAGCTTGGCATCCTGATGTGAGGACAATGGATGACATTTAAGATAATAAATTATGACATATTAAAAAAATGAATTTAGAAAAAGAAGACTTGTACAACAGCATCTATTTTCACAAAACCAGCACAAGTGAACTCCTTGTAACTCAATAATTTGAATTCTTCTCTTGGTTGGACCTCCACTGGTCATCTAGTCCAAAACTCTACTCAAAGTTGGCCCAGCTGCAGCAGGTTACTTAGGGGCTCTGTCCACTGAAGTTCTGGGTATCTCCAAGTATAGAGACTCCACCGCCTCTCTGGACAACCTATTTTGCTGTTTGATGAACCTTGAGTTGAGCCAAAATGTTTCCTGTGTTCTTATATCTGTCCTTTACCTCTCATCCTTTCACTACAAATCTCTGTGAAGAGCCTGACATCATCTTCTCTATGTACTTGGCAAACACTTGCTAATCTGGCCCAGAATGAAGCTGACCTTCTTTGCTGATTCATGTTCAGCACCAGGATCCTCAGGTATTCTTCTGCAAACCTGCTTTCTTCACCAGCCTGTTCCGTTGCATAGGATTACTCCATTCAGATCCAGGACTTTGCATTTGTCCTTGGCTGAGCTTCAGGAGGTTCCTATCAACCCATTTTTCCTGCTTGCAGCATCTTAGATCTTATGTATAAGAACTTTCATTAAATACACTTGACAAGGGGAGTCTGATGGTGTAAAACTGCAGGATAAGATTTCATGGCTATGTCTTCCACCCTTATATCAGGATTTCTATGCCAACAACAACAATAATTCTGCTTTGTGATTAACAAGATTTCAGCGTTTGCTTCTACTCTGATGTTATACAGATCATAAAGATTTTTAAAAAAGGAAATCACTCCAGAAAATGCAATATCTTAGAACAAGGGATACCCAAACTTAAATCCAAGCTTAGAAACAAAATTTCCTAGTGTACTTATTCTGGCACTGTTTGTTACACCCATGGTGGCACATTCATTTGAAGAATCTTGTAATTAGCTGTCATCAGACCCAGATCAATTAACTAGGCTATAACTTTGATTTAATAAGGCAGAAATTATGTTCCTAACATAAAAACAACACAAAAACCCACAACACACTAAGCCGTATTTGTAACCTTTCTTAAACTTTTAAAAGTCATTCTCTTCAGACCATTAGGTTTCTTTCAGTGAAGGACATGTAGCAATCTTTATAATACAGATAACATACAAAATATATACTGAAAACAAAGACAAGAAATATTAAACTTTAGCAAACATGACTAGAGAAACACTGAACCAGAAAAACCTTCATAAGAGACAAGAGCACAAAGCCTTTAAGACAGCATTATTGTTTGTAAAATCCCATCGGCACTCATCTACTCCACTTAAACACCCTGGTAGTTAGTTCAGCCTAGCAATGGAAAGTAATTAAGCCTAAAGTCCAAAAAAGTACTAAAAGTCCTCTGTGAAGGAACAGTTCTAAGATGTATATGAAGTTAATCAAAGAAGAAATCATCTCAGCACTGATGAAGAGTGAGAAGGAATGAATGATGCAGTGAACCAATGTAAATCAAAATCTTATAGCTGCCTTAGTGTTTTTCAAATGGAAATGAGGTTTTTTATATCAAATTGATTCGGATTCCAGAGGCAAACTGCTTGCCCTGTTTCTCTGAAAAGAACTGACTGAAATGTATAAAAAAAAAGAGTGACTTTATAACACAGAAGGAAATCAGATACTGGCCTGCCTGCATAGGAAATCACAATAAAATTCCAATCACTCATATCATACTTATTCAAATGAGTTGTGTATCACTGAAAGTCAGGTTCAAACATCAACAGGATAACAGCAGTTCACAGGATCTACAAGGAATCCTGTGTCCTTGAAATAAGGCAATAATGAATATGTGGTATTTTCAAGGATTGTAAGTATTCATTTTGCCTTTAGACATACAATTTATTTTAGTTAGAAACACTACATTACTCACAAGTCAATAAGAAAAGAACTATTTATAAGATTATCTGTTTTGAAACATGGTAAATCTGATTTGTTATTGCTGTCATTGCCTAAAACGCTAGAATGCCTTCTTTCAAGCGAATCACTACAATTGATTTAATCCAGACTACTACTATTCCTTTACTGGATAGTTAAGTCAAAGAGACATTATAAATTAAAGTACATGATTAATATTACATATCTTTGGAATTTTTCCTAATATTTTATAAAATGAGATTTTTCCATACAGTAGTCCCCTCAAATGACTCAGGCACGTAACATCTATTCTACTGATAAAAATCCCATTAGAAGGTAGCCATTCTGTTTAGACTTTGTAAGCACAACAGCCAAAATTAAATCCACTTGGATTAGTAAAATTCAGTTCCATGAGACTACAAATGAGAAGGCTGCTGCAATGAGACCGAAAATAAGTTTTAAAAAGATAAGCAGTCTGACAAAATAACAATTTGGTATATTAACCTCATGTACTACTACTACTACTACATCAGATATAGAAAGCTCTTTTCCCCATTACAAAACACCAATATTCCGTAACTGTGACACGTACTTTTACATTCCCAAACTATAACAGCTTCCTTCCAGCCACTGTTGAATTTAAATACTTTTGGTATGACAAATGTTGAGAAAAATTTTTAGAGTATGAAAAATAATCTTCTTTTCATGTGAACAATTTCAGAAATTTCTTTGGCCACTTTCCCAGTACACCTGAATAGGACTTCTACTCTCCAGATATTTACATACAATGTATTTCTTAATTTTACATAAGACAAGAACTACACAAGAATTGCTTATAAGTTTTGTAAGGATTTCTTTCGTAGTCTTACAAAAAAAAAAAAAATTGCACTTTTGCAGGAGCTAAACATTTAGAAATAAATCAAGTGGAAAAAAGAAAATTGCATCTCTTCAGTTGGCAAGGTACTATTTAAGGCCTAATTCTTCATTTATACACACACAGATGTCCTACTATGTACAGCCCCAACGAATGCTGCCATATGAATACATAAAGGAGAGAAGAAATTTAGCTGATAAAAGCACTTGTAGTTCGCAAAGGAGACATGACGAGAGACAGCATCCAGGAATTTAGTTAAGGTCACAACAATCAGATCCCAAATCAAATTCACAACTGCAATAAAGCAACACAGGTTCAGTCTCAAGGTTTCATACCAGAATTTAAGTTTCTATGCTCCTAATTAAAGTCCTATTCAGGAAAAAAAAAAATCAAATCACCTAATTAAGCACAAAATTAAAACCAGCCCAACTGAGAATGAGGTACAAGCCTATGTTTAAATTAACCATGTATAAGTGTTACTGAAGTCAGTCTTAAGAGGCTCTTCAAACGCTTCAATGAACGATCACGACAGAGCATTAATAAGTACATGTTTCATTCTACTCATCTATGCAGTAGCTGACAACAGAAATTACATGGGATCATAAAGTTAAAGATATTTCCATTTTCTTAATTATCTCCAACCACCCTTAATTGCTGAGATTCTTTCTTTTTTAGTGAGGACACATTTCAAGAATTCTAACTTTGATCTATAGATTTTATCTATATTTTTAGAAGAAATAATAAGGCTAATGAGATCCAAAGTTATCTGTACGCAATAAAGCTAGGGCTATAATGCACCCCGATGTGACCTTTACCTGTTTCTACATCTGTTAAATGCAGCATGGAATCAAAGCCCCCACTGAGGATCCTTCTTCCACAAGACGACCACCGTGCAGCTCGAACGGCACAGGAATGACAGAAGTAGGTTTTTAAACAGCAGCCTGTATTTACAGCATCCCATACCTTAAAAAGAAGGATAAGGACAACTCATGATATTTTATTCAATGTTTTATCACATTGGCTGAGAAAGCTTTACATTCAGAAGTTGTATCTGCTAAGCTGTAAAAGTCAGCTTGAAATAACTGCATTGCTGATTAGAATTAGAGTATTTTATTAATAAGGCACAAATCAGCAAAACATTTTTATGATATGTATTATGTTCTTGAAATGTCTACATTGACCTCAATGGCAATTCATGTCATACTTTCCCATTCATAATGCTTTCGTACTTCTGTGCAGGTATGTATCAAAATAAATTTTTCCTTTAAATCATTTTTCTTCCATTTTTTTTGTCTCTATCATATCTTGCTTTCCATAAAGTAAGAGGAACCCTAGCAATTACAGCTTTCACATCTGCCTATAGATATTATCACTTCTCATTCAGTTTGTAATTTCAAGTAGAATTTTACTTCAACTTCACTAAGAAGGCAGCTAAGAGTATCATCATGCAGCTATATAGAAATTTTAAAGAACTGGTCTAAGTTCTCTCATTTTTCAGTATCTTCTGGAAATAATTAAGTTGATGCTGAGCACTTCTGAAAATCATATTCTACAGGCTATCTATTTTCAGAACATAAACATGTCTGCTCATATTTTTTAAATTATTTTTGAAGTGAAAGGCAGTTGTTTCCAAATAATGTATTTTAGAAAACAGATCTGTCTGAATGGCAATTTCAGTTACCAATATACTGCATGATAATTAAATGCACATCCTTTTCATGGTGCTTGTTATCATAGTTTTAAGATTAAAAAAAAATTTAGGAACAAATGACCCATATAAAGATCCAGTATGGTCACTTCCATGAGAGAAGGCTAAATATAAAAACATTTTCCTTATAAATAATCTGCTTTAGTAGAAGCTAGATTATAAAAATATCTTATGATTGTACAATACAATATAACATCTGTTGAGTTGTCTAATAAAATGGATAACTAATGACACAACCATACCAGTAAATCCTACATTTATTAGTTCTAATACTACTGTACAAATAAATCAACACTTTGACAGTGCTTCTTGATAGTTTTATTACAGTTTCAGTAAACCTAAGGCAGTTTATTGCTTTAAAGTCACCATTTTACTTCATGGTACTTCTTTGCGATTAGTCATTTTCATCCTGAAAAATCTTGCAGGATGAAAAACAACACCGCCTGCAAGTTTAGAAGGTTAGTCTGAATTTTGTCTATTCTAATCAATTTCTCAATTCTAAGATTGTTTGTATAATGCTGGGAACAGAATACGCAATTAACAGAAAACACACATACACAAAAGACTGTCTTTAAAGTGAGAACAAATTCAACCTAGCTGTATGTTGACAAGAACACTGAAGTTAATACCATGACTGCATGTTTGTGGATTTTAAAGAATGTTAAAACCAAAAACAACTCAATAAATCAGAAAATATAAGTAGATGTTTGCTTTCTTGTGGCAATATCAAAATTCACTAAATAGGATAATGTAAAAGGGGAGAAAAAAGAAAGAGTTCTGGTAACATTTTTATCTTCAATTATATTATCTTCTTAAATGGACAAAAAGGACTCGGTAACAGTATCATTATTACATAGTCCATACTGAGAAGAGAACATTCCATTATAGAAAATGATTTCATCAAAGTATATTCTAGCATGGAGTGCAGTTCTGCAATGCAAAGCAACCAATTATCATTAATTACTTGATTAGTCAGTTAAGACTGGAACAAGTGATGGTCATACCCTAAGTATTCTACCCTGTCCACAAGAAAAGAAATCATAAAAATTTTAATATTAAACTGCTTTTGAAAGTAAGTTTCTCTGCTTTAATGAGTTTTAATGATTTCAAGCTTCACAGTTTAAAAAAAAGTTATTTGTGTCTTGGAGGGCTTTTAATATGAGGAAGCTAATGAATGAATCAAGATGAAAGGAAAAACAGGTGGTACATGCTTCAGATATTTTTCTGTCATGTTTTAGTGATTAAGTATGAAGACTCAATTTTCACAAGAAGGATGAAGTAAAGGAAGTTCAACAGCACTTCTGAGTTCCCGCTTGATTAGAAAAAGCTACAGAAATGGAAAAATCACACCCCATAAAGCTGCACATTTCCCTTCACTATGTGAAATGGAGCAAACTATGGGCTCTCATAGATGTGGCCACTGGCCACACACAAGGGACAAGCTACCAAATACCACATTCTTCTCCATTGTTATGCTTTCCTTTTGCTCAGGTAAGAGAGGTGCTGCAGCAGCTTCTGGAATTAGAGCCAAGTGGGCAAAGCAGTCTTGACTGAGGAAATTCACTTATTTTATTGCCAAATTAACATTAACTTTTAATTACAGATTCAGATATTGAGGAAAAAAGACCAAGAGTTAAATGAGCACTTAGGGCAGCACCTTCCATCCCCAGGTCCCACTTCAGTCCAGAATCTCTTCCACAGTCCTACCCTAGCTTCACCTGTTTTCACTAGGCAATAAGGTTGGTCTGCTCCAACTCCCTTCAGTGAGACAACAGCCATTACAGACAGCTGTGGTCAGGGCCTAGAGGTTCTTTTTGCCTCTACTCTTCAAGCCCTGCTCTTTGCTTCTTCCTGCTCCTCTGCTCCATCTCTTCAAACGAACATCTCTTCCCTTATCTCCTCCCATCACCTTCTATGTGTCCTCACATGCATCCTTTTGTTACTTCATGTGTCCTTCTGGCTGCCCCTTTTTTCAATACCTGTGAACTGAGGCACCACATGCTCCTCTGAAGTTCTGGCCCACAGTCAGCTATTTTCATCCATTTCAGAGCAAGCTGGAACCAGCTGCAGCAGCACAGAGCAGCTCATGACCTCCTCCCACACAGGCCACCCCTGCAACCAAACCCTACAGTTAATGCCCAAGCTGTCAGTTCAGATAGAAGGGTTAGGACAAACTTCCATCAGGATATGGCCCAATGCAAGTTCACTGGAGCCTACAAATGTGTTTTGAGAGGTGCCACTCTGCTGTGGCTTTACAAGTCAATGGAAAGATAAGAATGCAGCAGAACAGGATGGTAGACCCTGTCCTGCTGTGCAACAGCAATGCTCTACAAGCTTCATCCAGGTGCATTCAATCCTAGGTATGGTTCCATATGACCTGCCCGGGATTTTTCTTGAAGTCTCACACCTGGTGAATTTAGTTCACCATAACTTTGCTACATTAATTTGTGCCATCCTGCAAAAAAGATACAGTGCAGTGCAACCCCAGAAGAACAATTTCAGAGTTTTAAGTTTCAATATTCATCTTCCAGAGGAAAAGGAAAGCTCTACTTGCTGTTTGGAAGAAGTGGTATTGATATATACCATTAGCTCTTCAGTAATCACTTAAGATATGCAGCCATGCCCGCAGAAAAACTCCTATAAAAGGCGAGCCGTTGCATTTCCAAGGGGAAAAAAAAAAAAAGTGTGCAGAACAGCAAATAAGGCATTTAAAGGACAAGCTATGCACCTTCTGTACAAATAAGAAATGACAAAAACGTGGGAGCTAGGAATGCTCAGCTGTGACAGAATGTGTCTGCCCTAAGTTACGAACACCGTTCTGTGCCTAGAAGAGACAGATGTTAACCCTGTTATGCCCACATAGTAGATTCTCCATTTATTGCATTACCATGCTTCAAATTCCATCAGAGGATCATTGCATGTTCTTAGAGACTCTCTTAAGTAGTTCCTCATTCCTATGTACTTCTACTGCTTAATCATAATAAGGGAAAAACATAGCTAGAAGGAAAGTTCCAACATACTCTATCCAAAGCTTGAGATGTCTACTCAGTAGCTGGTGCTTACTCTGTACAGGGAGCCACTGCCATTAAAAAAGGTGGGAGGTTGCAAATGGACAAATCCTCTGCATCTGAGTTTGTCCCTCTCTGCCAAACAATGTAAACATGTCGGTTTAACAGATTCTCCAGGATGAAAAGCATTTCAGGATTTTTAACTGAGATCATAGAATCATAGACCATATTGGGTTGGAAGGGACCTCTAAAGGCCATTGTCGTGGTCGGTCGCAGATGTCCATACCACCTCCCAAAGGGGACGGGGATCAAG
>JAVSBS010015541.1:10985-24353 GCA_033124195.1 Coracias cyanogaster | reverse complement strand
CAGTCATCCCGGCCCGCAGCCCCTGCGCCCTTACATAACGCGCGGCGGCCGGACCGCCCCCCCGGCCCGGCCCTGCCCGGCTCCCCACCCAGCAGCTTCCGCCACGCCGGGAGCCGGTCCCCCGCGCTCCCCTCCGCGCTTGCGGCACAAGCAGACGCGCAGGGAAGAGCCCCGACCCGCGTCTCACCGGGCATGTGGTCCCGCGGCGCGGGAGCGAGCGGGAGGCTGGACTCCGGGAGCGCGGCGGGCTGCAGGCAGGGGCCATTCCTGGGCAGGCAGCAAACTCCAGGAACTCCGAGCTTACCTACAACCAATTAAAGGAGCTTGCAAATGAATTATGGAGCATGACCTGAGCGATTTAAGAGGCGTCAGTCCCGATCTCACTCTCAGGAGTAAATCCAAAAGTTGATGAAATTACACCGGCGTGAATTAGACATCAACAAGAGCAGAGTCAAACCAAGTTTTCTTCTTGTCTGATATTCATGCAAGCTTTGTCATCTAACGCTAACCTCAAAGGTCTTGCCTCCCTTCAGGCATCCTCTATCCCCTTAAACACAACCACCACCACCCCCAAGCCTGCTGCTTCTCCATTCCTTGCCTTGATACAGCCAGGAGAAACTCGACTAAAGAGTTAAAATACACTGCTGTAAAACCAGCACGAGAAGAGACTGCAGAACCGACTTCATTCACCACCCAATGAATAAGAGCATGGAAGTGATGGTGCTTGTGAGATAACCGGGTGTTAGCAGCAGCAGTGGCAGCCTTCCTGAGCTAGCGAGCTGAACTGTCAAAGGCAAAGACAACCACAACCTGCCTTCTCAGCAGCTTGGCAAAATAAAACAAAAAACCACCAACTTTCTGATATGGGACAGAAAAGGAAGAGGGATGGAGAGCAGAAAGAGAAGTTATGACCCACAGTGAGGAAGGGAGAAGAGAACACCCCAGCAGTTTCCCATTCATTAAGGATTAATCAGAAGTTTGCATCTGTCTAGGGTCCCTCTTTCCAAATCGCCTACTCCAGCTACTCGGTCAGCCCAGGTACCGAGCCAGGCGCACATCCCTGAGGGAATACATCTCTCCTGTCCGAGCAACGTAAGCCATTTGGTTACACTGCTTAGGAGAAATCAGCTTTCTGTCAGCTGGAGAGTTGCCAAGATGCTGAGATCTATCCCAAAACAGTTCTGGGAAGCAATCTTTACGAATGTTTCCATTATCATATTACATTGTATTATTTAATATAGTAGTAGCCCAGGTGACATTGAGTGCAAGTTCAGAGCCTCCTGCTCAGTACTCTCTCACTGCTCACAGGAAAAGCTAACCACAAACTGCCGAGTTTTCACGAGCGCACAGTTGAGGTACACACTGCAAAGAAAGGAATGGCTTAGCGTGCACCTGAGCTGGGGACCCTGAACTAGTGACCTCCAGCACATCGCGCTATGATGAGGACTCCTGCTTTGACTTTTCTTGATGCTGTGATATTTGCTTACTGGCAAACATCAACCAAATCTGAGCAGTTAGCCTAGGATGGGCAATATCCATTCATGGGATAACGACAACAGCTTCACGTAAAAGAAAAAAATAGCCTACAACCGTATCACACGGCAGAGCTGGAGGCAGATTTGTGCTACTGAGAGAAGGCACCAAAATTCAGCCAAGCTCCAGAAAGCCCTAAGATTCAGAGCATCTGGTGCTGGTCACCTGCAAACCAGTGACTTTTTCAGAGAATTAAAAAAAGCCTGTTTGCGGTCATTTTTAGGAGTTTAAGGAGTCCCTCTGGTCCTGTTTGGTTGGGTATACAGGGCCATTCCTGCTCTGCAGGCAAAGAGCTCTTGGCACATCTTGGCAGGGAGTGTACTACAAAAACGGGATTAAGCCACACATGTGCTTCCCTTGCTGCTCCTGTTATTCAGATGTTGGACCTTTATCAACTACCAGCAACAGCAACAAACAGTGCTAACAGCCACAGACGACCTTGGATGGTTGATAGCCCTTTTCCCAGTCAGACCCCATGCTACTTGTCAGGAGAGCCAGTCAACAGCACTGCCTGGTTCAGAGGAATCTCCAGGACACCCAAGAACAGAGCTGCTGTATCAGAGCAGCAGGAAGTCTCCCCTGCGTGTCCATAGAGTTTTCTCATAGTGTGTTGCACGCAGAATCCCTCAACAGATTACTGTTTTAGCTGGAAAAAAGGCATGGAGCGCTGAGTGGAACTTCACTTGTAATGAACTATGTAACTTATTCATATAGTCACTATTTGCAAGTAAGGGACTATCACAAACTTAAGTTAATAAAAAACTTTTATGCCACACTATAGCTCCCTCCACTCACCTACACACCCATCCGACATCAACCGATCAGTTATGAACCAAATTTTTAGATTAATTTTTCTTCTGATTCTAAGGTACCATAAGTCATTAATCAATAGTGTTACTGTTTTACACCCTACAACCCATCAGAAACACACTCAGTTACCCATACACTAAGTTCCAACTTCAGGAGCTTTACATTCCTACTCAGCAACTAATAGTTTTATTCAGATCCCATTGAAACTTAAGAAGGAGGCTGCAAGAAAATATAAATACTTTAAAAGTATTTGGCAAAAAACCTGGGGGGGGCATATTTGAATAAGAGGTTGCCAACTGTTTGAACAGCCAGCATTTAAATTTTAAAAAAGGCAGGCAAGTTGGGACAAAACTCTTAGAGTAAAATCTATTGCGTGAACACAAGGGCTACACATCCCACCTCTATGCGATCAGAGTGAGCAGGGCTTTAGAAGGCAGAACCCACCAACTCACTTCCAACATCAGACAGAACTGCAGCTGGGCTCTACCCAAGCAGAAGAAAAACTGAGTCATTTCCTTGTGCTGGACTGGGAAGTGCCATGTCTGGTAGATTGTACTGCTGCCCTCCTGATCCACCTCTATTTCAAACGCTTTTGCTGTTTACATAATGCAAGTGCATTGATACTTTGTGAGGTGTCAAAAAATATTCCTGCTTGCCTTGCAAAGCCTTATTTTGGCTGACAATCCTACTGAGTAAAAAACTCTCTCACGGTTAATTTATTGTCTCCTGCTTTCCTTTTCAGCTTGTGAAGTTTTAAGGTAGGGTTGTTCTTTTCTGGAGGGAGGAAAAATTTGCTTCTTACTGATAGATTCCTCAACTCTTCTGAATTGGAAAGTGAAACAGACACTGAAAGTCACAAAACTCATGTTGCTATGGAGGGGAACACAAGACAAGAGTTGTTAGTCTACTCTAAGCCACTTGGTTTTTTCAGCTTTAATATTCCCAGATATTTCCAGTGATAATACAACTTCATTTCTTCAAATATACTAATATTCAAAGAGCCCAACTGATACAGGTCTAAATATGACCGCGTGCCCTGTGTGCTGTAACGCAGCTTGTTACAGCAAAACAGGGCCCCACATGCACAGATATGCTGCAACAGATTTGAAGGCTTAACCCCTTTTTATTTATTTAAAGCTGTGCAGGCATCTCTCATACACTGGTTCTTGTCAGCCCTCCTCCTCACTTGCTTTGATCTTTACCGATAGCTGGTTAGCTGAAAGAGGAAGGGATGATAGCGGAGTGTCAACGTTACAGACTCAACACCAGCCCTCTACAGACATCACCAAAAATGTTACGCCGTCAGCATAACAAAGATAACTACAGAGCTACACAGCGTAAAAATTGGCACCAACAGTTCATTCTTTGCAACTTTGGGAATTGCATTCTTAAAAGGTGACCTCAATTATTTTTTTTATTATTTTTAGGCAAAATTTCACCTCCATAGCTATAGCAACACTTTTAGGATTCCTTTAAGCTACCTTGATTTCAGGCCAGATTCTGATCTCTCAGTTTTAATTTTCTATTTACTATTCATTTTTCTATCACATTATCCCTGAATTACATCTATGCCGAGGTCTGGACACAAGCCCCTTTGTTTTTTAATGGGATGTGCTGATAAATATATTTTAACACTAAAGAGGAATCTCTACTATTAAGAAGTACCTTGAGGCCTCAATCTGAAGTTTCCAAAAGTTTGAGGAGACAGAAGTTGTTTGAAGGTTCCAGATTCTGGTTTAAGTCTGCCCCCAAATTAACAAACTGCTGAAAATATAGTGTGTTTGCTAGAAAATTCTTCATGTTATCATGAAGGGTCTTAAATTTCCCCAACAATAGAAAATAACATTGCAAACAAGCTGCCTCAAATCTTTCTGGTAGCCACTGCAGTACCATGGTAACAGTAGGAAAAGGAATCTAACACGGACACATGCTTTGAAGAACACACATACAGTGACCACAGGTGTCCTATCCATGAGGGGAGTCATTGTTACAACAGAGATAGGACACAACTGGGTTCCCATCATGAAGCACAAGACCTACACTTCCAGAGTCACAGGTCTGCCTGCCTTATTTATTAAGTAACTAGCTGGGAGGGGAGAAGGAAGAAAGTGAACCTCCCAAGTCTCTCACTCTTCCTTGCATTAAAAGGTAGGGAAAAGTATTTCTACATCTACATCCATCAATGGGATATGAAGGTGGTGCTCTGCTTCATCTGAGATAATGCTGCAACTCCTGTCTCCACCTATTCCTAGTGTGGGGTTGAAAGGGAGTTTCTCAGGTGCCTTGAATCTTGTAGGGAGCAGATTGTCTAGATTAGGGCATAATTACATTGACAGATGTGACCCTCCAAAGAAGTTCCTCATCACCACTGTCGAAGTCCAGGGATTGTGCCGACCTATGGTTTTAACCACCTTTAAACGTAGATTTCAAATGTGGCCTAAGAGCACTGCAACATGACTACTTCTTACCCATGAGTGGAAAACAGAACATAATACCTGGCTAATCAATCTTATCACTAAGAAGCACAGAGTACTCACTGTAATTATAATTCTAAGACAGGTTTAACATTTGGATAGAGCATAATGAGTAGCACTCTACCTGAGAAAATTAACAACCAGGAAAAACAAACTGCCACATTCATCCAAATAGTGTTAACTTTGAATTTCGCTGTTGATTTGAACAGTCTCATGCTTCCTTCATTACTGAGGAGACCACCTCAAAGAAAAGAATATTTCACTCTCACCATCTGCTGACTCCACTGTGGAGATTTTTTTTTTTCAGTAGAGTAGGCAGAAGTGAGCTGTCCAGACACAGCTTGAGAGTAACAACTTTTTTCAGTTTTCCAGCTTCCTTGTTTATAAAGTGTGTTTTGGTCTTTACAAGGCCAAGGGAACCAACACTATCATAAGTCAGTTACTTCTGTAGCACACAGGGGAGTTATACAGCTTACAACAGAACTAGTTTGGTGTCCTGTTTTTTACTACACTGAAAATTAGATTTAGCCAGAATGTATATCACCAGCTAATTTTTTTAGTTTAATATTTGTAAAATATTTTCATTGCCATTTTTGAACTTATTTTAATAACACCTTCAATGGTTTCACCCTTCTTCTATACAAATATAAAAGAATTATGGTATTGCAGCTTTTCATCTTTTTCTTTCCTTCTGTTTTGTTCCATTATTTTCCAAACAGCCTGTAACTTAAATGACCTTCCACTCTGTGGAAGTTCAGGATAAGAAAAATAAAGCTTGATGGGATGGTTGAGGTGGAAAGGAAAACATCCGCACAAGCAGCAGTTTGGAATTAGTGAGGGGATAAGTAGGCACTAGCTCATTTTATTGCATTGATTGGCCAAACACCAGAGGAAAATGCAAGTAAGGGAGAAATAAGACTCCTTTTGTTTAGCTATGCTTTAAATCTTGCTAAGTAGAAACAGCTTTAGAAGTATCACAAAATTGTTTTTCCATTTCCCATCCAACTTGACTTTGGTAGAGGAGGGAAACAGAACAATATGGATTGACCCACCTAGAATACCTGCTTAAGTCAAGCCTAACTTTAAAAGCTGACATCTGCCAATTTCAGCGTAGCCATGTGGTACTGGTATAAGACAAAACTGATCCTGGGTATCTGTTAGCATAGGTTATTGCAGTCAGTGCCCCAGTGGAGCCAGCCCTGATTTACTCGCCCCAAAATCTCCCCAAGAACTTGTGCCTGTGGAGCTGAGCTGATACAAATTTCCCCAATTCAAACAGGTTCTCAAGCCAGAATTCTCCCCTCCAGAATAATTTCACTGATAGTTTTCAATATAGATAGCCACATTGCTAAAGTCCCTTACATAGAAACAGCATTGCCAAGGGCAGGGCGTTATTTGTTGCATTCGTTCGGTTTGCTTTTTTTTTAAAAAAAAAAAAACTGGAGAAGCTTTGCTGTCAGGACACCCTCTAATGCAGAAGCCACCTCTCCTGCAGGAAGCTCTGTCACATGACTCTTGCCCCAGCCATTCTTCTCCCACATCTAAGCCCTTCTGTCAAGTCTTCCAAAAATCTTAGGCTTTTGCTGGAGCTGACAGGCCTTTGCTGACACTGTTACTCTGTGCTGCCCCAGAAAGGAGCTAAGAAGAACTTGTCAAAGTTCATTATGGAATTCCAAGCAAAGAAAAAGGCTGATGGGCTACTGCTTGATGGAAGGCCCATGGTTTTGCCACCAATGATGCTGCTTACTAGGCTATTTCTAGGACTACCCCGTAGAGTCCTTGTGCCATTCCAAGCAAGCTTGCTGTTAGCTGCGAGCTCAAGCAGGCTATAGAGGCTCAAGCTTCCTAACTGGGAAGCCCATGAACCACACCTTCCCCTGCATTGCTACAAATAGCACTCAGATACTACGTATTTAGCCCATCTTCAGACATCCAGCAGGCAGGACAAAGGATTGCTACCCAAGAGCTGACAGCAGAATACAAATCTGAATAGAACATCATCACAAAGCTTACACTCTCCATCATGCCAACTGTGTCACAAGCAGAACATCCATGTTCCCTACCTTGCTAATCCTTTCAGTGCCTGCTTGCAATGATTTTAGTTTCTTTGTTTTAAAGGCCAACAGCCAGCTAGGAGCATGCCAGCCTGTACATTTGAAAACAGAAGGTGCAGGCATCTTCAACATCAGAAAAGTTCTCACCAAAGGTACCCAAGGGAACCTCATAGCATTTAGAATGTTTTGACACTGGTCATGCTTAGGAGTGATCAAGCACTACGGTTTTCAAACTGAGCAAAACTGTGTAAAACTACATGGAAGATCAGGCACCTACTAACGACAGTGTCTTACATGTGTTGAATTCTGCACCCACTTGCAAAACCCAAAAGGTTTGCCCATCACAGCAGAATGCCCCCTCCCATCTGGTGTCTATGGCTAAAGCCCTCATGAAATATGTTTTAAAGGCACTAGAACAACTTTGATAGAATAAAAAGGTCTACAAAGAACAATACTGCAGCCTCTGCTGCAATGCTCCAGTTTGCACAAAGTAGAATAGCTTGGGCAATTATTTTCTTAGGGGAGATTCTCCCTGCCTGGCTCCTGCAAGCATCTGCATCTCACTACAAAATGCAAGCAGCAGGAATTCAACTTCCAGGAACCCAGTGCAGCCAACAGCCACAAAATAAAGCCTTACAACTGATCCCTACCCAGTTTACGACTCTTCAGGAATGATATCTGCAAGCATAACTGACCTGCATTCTTTTCCACTCCCCTTTGGCCCTGCAACAGCTTCTTAATATTTCCTAGCCATTAGCTTGTTTTTCTCCAAGTTCTTCTTATTTAAACTCTTTCTGTCCCCACACAGTAATAATTTCTCCCAGCAATCATGACCATCCGCTCTCATCATTCTTCCAGACTTAGGCATGGGCCAAATCCACTGATGGGGAAGGAGAAGGATAGCACAGAATAGTCTGAAATGCACTTGCATTTGCTGTGGGTGAGAGGTGCTTATTGCTTAAGCTCACTCTCCTATCAGATAAGTGATGGATTCCCTTAACTCTATTTATATACTTGGAATAATTCACTAGCTAACACTTTTCCCAGCTAAATAAATGCCCACCTCCTGAAATGGATTCAAACTTCTGGAGCATGGAGGTTACACAACAAGGGTCAGCATGCAAAGCCCAGCGCCAGAGACACGCAGCTGTTTCCCTCACTCACACTCCCTCCTTCTGATTATTGAACATGAGAATCCCACTTGTACTCCAGATACAAACGTAAGCATGTTATATTCCAAAGCTGGGCACTAGTCCAAACTTGAGTGCTGGGGACATCCAAGTCTGGCCTACTTGTTAGCAGAGCATCAAGAATGCTGGGACAATAGGCATTCATTTTGCAGTTACTACATATTTAATTTTTTCCCTGAATATATACTCTAATGCACCAGCAAAGCTTTGCTTCCAGGCCGTATTCTTACACAAATATCCTAATACCTCTACTTAAAGGCTTATGCAAGCCATGCGCTGTTTTCAAAAACCATATCAAATAAAGTAGACTCTCGTCGAGCAAGACACAAAAATATTTGTCTATGCATAATCATTTATACCATTCATTTGCTAAAGGCGAGCTATCCTATTAAACACCTTCTGAAAACAAGACTGGGAGGAGAAGCAACACAGGTATCAGACAGGACTGCAAAGTAATTTTGGAAGCAATGGCTGCTGGGGCTTGGATATTGTAAAGAAAGCATCTAAAATCAGAGTAGGATTACGTAGCTAATGTAGAGTCACTACGGGCTAAGAGCCCATAACTACAGGATACCTTGAAGAAGCAGACTGGAGTATTTTTGAGTGCTGCAATATAGCAGTGTAAGCTGAGATTCGCATAGCTTAAATCCATATGGGTCTCTGTGCCTAGTGTTTCCTATTAGGTAACTCTAGGAGTTATTGGATTCAGGGGCCTAGCTTTAGTCTCCTTAAGGCTGAACGTTCAGGGTACAGACATTAAAAACAAACAAACAGAAAAATCCCTGCCAGTCAGATCCTGTTCCCATTTGTAACATGCAATTCTAACCTAAAGGCTTGGTTCTGCCAAAGCTGGCTTCAACAGGAAGAAGGGTTGTCCAACACTGTCACAATCAAATCCAGTTAATGCTGTCAGTAAGATTTGTTCTGCATTTATAGTGGTGTAAAGCAGAACATCATCTATGTTTTTACAGAAATTTTAAAACACATGCATGCTGCTGTTGAAATCTTCTGTGCAAATTTTCATGTACCATTTTCATCAAGTCCACCCAGCAGAGAAATGGGTACTATCTAAAGTCAGGGTTAAAAGTCACAGAACCATAGAATGGTTCTGGTCAGAGAAGACATTCAAGATTATAAAGTCCAATTGTTAATCCAGCACTGCCAAGTCCACCACTAATCATGTTCCTCAGCTCCACATCTACATGTCTTTTCAATATCTCCAGGGATGGGAACCCTACCACTTCCCTGGGCAGCCTGTTCCAGGGCTTGACAACCCTCTACGTGAAGAAATTTTTCTTAATATCCAACCTAAACCTCCCTGGCACAACTTGAGGCCATTTCCTCTTGTTCTATTGCTTGCTATGTGGGAGAACAGGCCAATCCCCACCTCTCTACAACCTCCTTTCAGGTAGTTGTAGAGAACAAGGTCTTCCCTGAGTCTCCTTTTCTTCAGGCTAAACAACCACAGCTCCCTCAGCTGCTCCTCACAAGACTTGTTCTCTAGACCCTTCACCAGCTTTATTGCCCTTCTTCGGATATGCTCCAGTACCTGAGTGCTAGAGTCCTGAGAAGAATTAACATTTCTTTATACCCATAAGGGCATATTCTGGCCTATATACATTATTTCTTTATGAAAGCAGGGTCTTTAAAAAGACACTCTGAAATAATGTGCCAACAGCAGCATAGTTCTGTCCTACCATACAGTGACTGATCTACCTGCTAACTCCCCAAACACAGGACACCAGCAGGTGGGCCAGAGTTAACCCTGGACATGTGTGACCTACAGTGACTGCCCAGGGGTGTCAATTGGTCAAGGGCACAGAAACCCCTGAGCCACATTCCCCCCTTCACCCTCTGCCCCAGCACCCACTGCCCTGGTGCGCTGGGTGCCCTCCCACAGCACCCATGGAGAGGAGCCTCCCCAGCCCCAGAGCCAAATCGATAAGTGAATTTAGAAAGCACAACAAAAAAACCCTTGTCAATCAGGACATGGTTTAGCGGTCATGGTAGTATTGGGGTAACAGTTGGACTTGATAATCTTAGAGGTCTTTTCTAACCTTAATTATTCTATAGCTTTGAAATGCAGACTATTCAGTGAGTTTGATGTGAGGTACATGACCACAAACTTTCTGTCTAAGCCCCCACACACAACTGCCTAAGCCATGAAAAATATAACTGGAAACCTGCTGGGATGTAGCAACTAAATTCCTAAGGATCCCATCTGTATTTCCGCACTATTTCATAGAATGATTAAGGTTAGAAGGGACCTTAAAGATCATCTCATTCCAATCCCCTAGGCATGGGCAGGGACACCTCCTACGAGACCAGGTTGCTTCAAGCCCCATCTGGACTTGTTCCTCATCCAGAAGCTGCTGTGGCATCAGGCAACAGCGATGGAAGACCAGTGCTCTTCTGCTCTCCACATTTCCCCTGCTCATGCAGGAGGGTGGTGGGGCAGAGGAGAGGAGATCAGGAGAATAGACTCAGCCCTGCAACCAAAAACTGTTATAATGCAAACCACATGAAGAAGATGAATTAAAACTCTGAAGAAAACCTTTGTTCTGGCAGCTCCTGAATTTTTTGATGGCTTGAGTTTACAACCTCAATGCTACTTTTATTTTTTAATATGTCACATAGATGGTATTATACCTGTATATTGCTGAGATGGACTTGTGTACCACTCTGCCTTTCTCCAGAACACTGAATACATGTACTAGCACTAGAACAAAGAGGTTACACATCAGTACTTCAGTTCTGACCATTCTTTGTATGCACACACACAGAGTCCCTCTCCAGCATATGGGCATGCACATGCAAGCACAAACACAGTTCTACAGGTTATCATTTCTTTGAAGTCAGGCTGGAAGCCTTGGGACAACCTCAAAACTACATCTGAAAACAACTTAAAAATAATCAGTGTTACATACGTAGCATTAGTAGTTTCTCTCTTCACTTTGCTTTACTAGTGCAGCTTTTGCTCTGTTCACTTGAAATCATAGTTGTGATTGTAACACCTTAATTATTCATGCAGCAGCCAGCTCTTATTTTATAGGGATGATGATACTGCTTCAGGTGAACACTACTACAGAAGGATCGGAGGAACACCTACACTGAAAGTAGCATCTTCATGCCAGAATTTTTAGTCAGGAAAAATCAAAGTAAGAAGGATGAAAACCATACAAGACATCTCTATAAAGTTTAATATTTTTTCACCATACAATAATCTTTAAAGAAAGGTTAACAACCAGTAGTCAGGGTCACTTGGGATTTACTATGTATACCTCTCAAATAACATGGGACTTGTTAGTCACAGCCTATAGAGCCAAAGAAGCATAAGACATGTATTTAGTTGTAGTCTTATATCACAAGAAGCCAGTTACTGTTTTTAAACTAATTTCTTTCATAAATGAGAAAGTGTCAGTTCATAACACTCCCCAAAATGCCAAAGCCAGCAATATCAGCCAATGGAAATCCGTGACAAACACTTAGGATTTCAAGATCAGATGTTTTTTAAGAGTCCATACGTTATGGCACTGTTTCCAGCCATCAAAGTAGTTTCAAGCTTATTACGGACAGATCTTTCCTTAAAGCAGGAAAAAACCACCAACAGTTAATGCTTCTTTTTTTTCCTCCAGACCACAAAAAACACTTCCTCCAAGAACAAAGGGCAAATAAAACACTCAGCCCAACCAGTTGTCTCTAGAGAAAACAAGATAATTCCTTAGCAGTCTAAACATCTCAAGTCCTTCCACTTAGCCCAACTTCTACTGAAGTGGACATGACTTGAAGGCCATTGTCCATGAGAAGGGATGTACATGCAGAGTCTCCTGCAGGAAGGTAGGTAGTGTGGCAGGCTGAGCAGTGGAAGAGCCAAATAAATGAAGTCTTGTAATTTGGCCACAAACATCAGGAATATTAAAGGACACGGTCAAGTTACTACGCCCCAAAAATAACAAGACACTGCCTGATTCATCCCTCAGATTAATTTAGGTAGTCACAAGTCTGACACAGAATACTTATAAATTACCAAAAACTGTGACAGGCATATTATTTTGATACTTCAAGTCAATGGGTTTGTTTCAGTTTAGCGAGATGAAGAGGTGCACTTTGTGCATCTTGGGAGATTTTAATGTTCTTAGATAAGAAACCTTTAAATCCCATTCCAGGATTTAGCACCTAATCCACATTCCATAAAAATAATTCTAGAGGATTAAATAGGCTTTGCATCAGATCTATCAGGGTGTGTCTTCCTACTCCATGGCCAGTCTTGCCTACTCACTAGCTACACCATGACGCACAGCAAATCCAGAGCTGTCTACAGCTTGTTTGGCCGGCCAGCTGAGCAAACTGGGCCAAGTTACCACAACAAACTATAGTAGCCAAGTGTCATGTTTACTGTAAGCTTCCCAGGTGAACAAAGCTGGACATAACTCGGCACAAGAAAGGAGGTGCTGGGCTATCGCAGAGGATTTATTGTCTCAGGCACTGTTTTGTGCAGGTATAGCAGTGCTAGTTATGGAGCCAGAGGGTGATGCTGATTTAGCTACCCTTCCACTGATGCCATCATCTCAAAGCCGTCAAAAAACACAAGTGCTGGTCACATCTCTGACCTTAGAAGAGCAAATGGTTTCACCTGTTAATGTTTTAAGAAATACTACAGAGGTGACTTTAAATTGGAACATTTAAGAGTTCCCTCCTTCTAATGGGTAGGATACCTCTGACACGTTAAGACAAGTACAGCTTAGATAAAACAATATCTCTACGGCATTGCATCTGAGATTGTATCTACTATAACCCAACTAACAGAACATATTCACAGCACACACATGGCAAGCAAGTGGAAAGCCAGAATTTTCTTCTACACCTTCTACAGGTGTACAAGCAGCTCTTCTACACCACACCTGAGGTACTGCAACTCACCACAGGCCAGCAGCTCAACAGACCCCCAGATTCTGCAGCATTTGCTAAGCCTGAATAAACGGCAAGAACTGAGCTCTTATCCTTTTCAGGGCCAGTCACATTCTTTGTGGGTGTGCTGCAAACAACTTGTAATAACATCTTTTCCAGTTCCTGCAGCACTGTTTGACATTACCAGCAACAGTCAGAAATCAGGGCTACTTAGTAACCTTTTTCCAATGAAAGTTTTTAGAATCATAGAATCATTTAGGCTGGAAAAGACCTTTAAGGTCATTGTGTCCAACCATTAACACAGCACTGTCAAGTCCACTGCTAATCCATGTCCGTAAGCACCACATCTACATGACTTTTAAACATGTCCAGGAACAGCGATTCAACCACTTCCCTGGG
>JAVSBS010015539.1:16445-40314 GCA_033124195.1 Coracias cyanogaster | reverse complement strand
ACTGAATGTTAAAAATTAAATAACGGGAAGGGGAGTGAAAAAAAAAAAAAAAAAGCTTTCAAAGCAAGATACAAATTTTAGAAAAACTGAGGTTTTCGTTTTGAAAAATTTTCAGACACAGCAGAGGTGGTGATAATCTTTACAAAGGAAAGCAGATAAACCAGGCAATACCACTTTCCTGAGTGTGCCAACAGTTGCTGATGCTTACAGTTTTCAGAACTGGACAAGATAATTGTCATATTCACAGCTGCTACTCAGAAACTGAGTGTCAACTTCACGGCGGCTCTTTAGATAATCTATAAACAGCAGACAAGCAATTATATTTGTTGCCTTTTACCCTATTTTGTTATCCTCTGACTCCCGATGCTTCAAATTAGCTTCTAGCTAGTCGTTTTTAGTAAAAAATATTAAATCCTACAGAGAACATTTTCCTAGTAAAGAAAAAAGAGAATTTAAAATATTCGCTCAAATGCACACATGAAAGGACTCTATTATCTGTGGTTTATGCTGAAAAGATAGTTAACACCATCATTTATTAAAGTACTGAGCTTTTACAAATGAACAATTCAAAGTTCTCCATTATAGACTAAAGAATAAAAAAGCAACATGCAAACGCTTTTATGGATGTGAACTATAGTCAGCCACAAAGTGTTGGGCAAAGCAAGCATTAACTGCTGCTTAACCGTAATTATAGAAGTGACAACCATTTATTTCTGTAAGTGGACAAATTCTGCTAGACTGGAAATTCTTATGCACTCCGACACTTCGTATCTCAGCAGAACATCCTGCAGCCTCAGTGTAGCTCATCAAAAAAGTCATGTGTTATGGACTCAAACATCCTGCCTTCCTGCAGTACAATAATTCAAATTTAAAGGCAACTGCTAATCAGGTGATTGGGACACTATTCTATGAGGAAGGATATGGGCCTGAGGACCATTTGGAATGCACAATTCTTACTCCCTACACAAAGTGCTCTACAGAATGGCCACATTTCTGAATGAAAACAGCTCTGGCTGTTTTGTAGTGTATTGAAGTCCATGATGCAGGAAGCACATGTAAGGTATGCTTTGCCTTAGTTCTCAGACACAGAGATGTATTTTGATGTCCAGCTCACCAAGCCACAGTAAAACAAGAACCATAGCTTCCTAAAAAGACCCTGAAAGTTAAGGTGAGTTTATTTTAGTTGCCATTTTAGCTAAGAGGCTGATGAGAAGAATGAGAAAGGAAGTTAAAGACTATTTTGGACAAGAACCCCAAAGACAGCTGGGCTTTATTCTGGCTCTTAAATAATTTTCACAGTCAGAAAAATAAAGCTGCTGCACAAATGAGCACAAGAGTATGCCAACAAGGAGGTGACACTCGCCTCTAAAATGTTTTTAATTTTTTTTTCTTTAAATTGTCATACTACACTGTTGGCAACCTCATGAAGTCATTTTGAAAAATCATAAAGCACAAGGCAAAATAATACAAAGGGTTATCCTCAATATTTATATTTACTTCACTGAGTCTCCTTGTCTACTGCAGCTGTGATTAAACACACACTAAATTCCTGTTGAGCTATTCATTATTCATGATTTAAAGTGATGACCAACAGGTGAACACCTCCAAGGTTAATTGACAATCTAAGACTTCTGTCTGATTGGCCACAGGTTTACATATTAATAGAGCTTAACACAGCAAAGCAAAATGATACAAATTGATTATACAGACTCCACATATGAATTAAACTGACAAAAGCTGCCACTATGAACACTAAGTCATGAAACATAGATGGGAATTAACATCCCTAGCCTGTTTAACCAAGACTCACTCTCTGTCTCTAGTTTAACCAACTTACCTACATTCTATACACATTTGCAGCACAACAGGAGTAATTAATTACTGGTGGATGCAAAGCACGAACAAGCTATACAACCAAATGGGTGCAACAATACATATCAAGACCTACTTGATAAAAAGGAAGCCATGACTAACCATTTTTAGGCTTAAGTCACCAGTCAACCATGCTCTACTTAGTGATTACTTTTTAAGCAATAAAATACACAAGTTCTATATACAGACAGTTCTTGTAGAGCATGTGGTCAGAGTTCTTACAAGTTTAAACTATAGTTCCTCAGATTGTAGTAACCTAAGAAATCCAAAATTCCTTCCCAACATGTTGTAGGTGAAGCCAATTCCTTCTTCTCTGCTCAGAGAGATAGTCCATATAAAAATCCCACAGAGTAAGAAACTAGCACTAATTGTTTTGTAGCACAGTCTTACCAAGGTCATGGGGGTTCTCCATGTTCATTTGGTATTGCAGACAAGTCCTTACAGTTGATTAACAATATTATGAGACTAATTTTGCCTCTGTTGTCACATGTATTTATTCCAGACAGATGAGGAATATTAATTCACCTTTCCATAAAGGGTTCTGCTTTCAAAGATATAAAGGATTTTTTTTTTTAGGATACTGCCTTCTCCTCTAAGGTCTAGTACCTCTTACTAGTACATCCAACACATTACTAGATATCCTGGATTTTTGCTCAACTTCACGCTTTTTGCTACAGACTGCTCTTGAGCTTGAAGGAGGTGATCCTTGAAAATTAAACAGCTTTCTTGGACCACTCTTCCCTCTAGGGCCCTATCACATGGGACTTAGCAATCAGATCCCTGAAGAGGCCAAAGTCTGCTCTCCTGAAGTGAAGGGTTGTGAGCTTGGTTTTTGCCCTGCTCCCTACTCTGAGGATCCTGAACTCTAACAATCTCAAAGGCTGCCTTTGAGCTTCAGAACCACAATGAGCCCTTCCTTATTTTTAAGTATAAGGTCCAGCAGAATATCTCTCCTCACTTGCTCCTCTGTCACTCAGGTCAGGTAGTTATCAATGCTCCCCAGAACTCCCTGGATTGCTTATGCCCTGCTGTGTTGTCCCACTGGTAGATACCATAGCAGTTAAAGTCCCCCATGACGACCAGGTCCTGCAAATATAAGGCTACTTCTAGCTGTTTACAGAAGGCCTCATCTAACTGTTCTTCCTGATGAGGCAGCCTCCAGCAGACACCATGTACGTAGTGGTCATCTCTTTAATCCTTACTCATAAGCTCTTATTTGGCTCATCATCCCCAAGCAGAGATCCATGAACTCCAGCAGCTCTCTCACAGAGAGAGCAACACTCCTCATCATTCACTTCCTAAAAAGCCACAGTACTCTTCTCAGCTTTGTCTGCAGTTATTCTCTATCCAACCTAAAGTAACTGACAAATGAATGATCACATACAGACAACACATTTACTAGTCCTTTCCGTGCTAGTATACAGTTATAACAGCATCAGGGTACAAGAAGACTATAACTCCCGGCTTCCTATGTTCCAGTAATTACAATTAGGCTGGAAGTTATACCATTGGTCTGATTTGACCAGAGTAGTAATGTTAAGGACTATCATGTCTTCAACTAAGACAAAACAATGCACTGTCACAAGATATTTGCATAACATCTCTACTATATAAAACATAGCCTACTAACACATCTCCCAATAACTTTTGTTTGTTTGTTTCTGGGTATGTTTAGGTTTGTTTGGTTGGTTTTGTTGTTGTTGTTATTTTGATTTTTTTTTTTTTTTTTTTTAACTGAAACCTGAGGGCCTGTTTAATTCTCCTTTATTCTCTTTTGGAGGAGAGAGAAAAGACTGGGGGCGAGGGGTGGAGATGGTGTAGGTAATTATAAAGGCTATGCATTGTTTCTGACATTCCATGAAACAAATACAATCTAAAGAATACAACAGGCTAAGAAAGTTGGCATTTCCTCAAAGGAATGAATATTGGATTATTTACAACAAGAATACTTAAATATTATGGCAAAACACTCATAAGTAATACTCTAAGGCAAATATGCAAAAACCTTTTAACTTCACTATGTTTCATCCCTGCCTTCCCACATTGCTTAAGTGCTAAATACAAGTCTACATATAGGACAGTTTTGTTAAGTTTGTCACATTACCACAATGAATATTTTACAGTAGTATTTTACTTATCCTACTGCTACTGATGGCTGAAATATCTGAGGACTCACTGGCTATTTCAGAACATTCTGGAAGTTCTTTTTTCTTTTTGCAAGTGTTTTAAAACAAGTCCATGTGAGATGCATGTGCCAAGACAGCAGAACGCATTATAGCTGTAGGGTTATTTTCGGTGACATATCTACAGTAACAAAAGGTCTACAGTATCAGCAGTTAAATTACCATAGAAATGTAATGTTTTGGCAGCATAGTTTATGGTACCTGTTGAACTCTATATCCCATGGCAGAAAAAAGCACTTTACTAAGCATAAAGCTCTGTATCTGCTTGGAGGATTTACAGATACTATTACAAGACCAAATCTTTCTAACAGTTTTAGGAGCAAATCACTGAGGAGTTGAAACCTATTAATTAATACCAAGATGAATCAATTGACAACATGCTTTAGACAAGAAACCTGGCCAAAAGGATGTTTGAAAAACTAGAGTCTAAAGATTTACATGAATATTAGTTGTTTTCACCTTCCTTCTTACTACTAACGAGAAAAAAGCTTCAAATTAAGTAGTAACACATTTCACATAAGCAGACACTGATGATAGATTCCTGTCACCCAGAGTTAACTGCCACATACAATGATCAGAACATGAAGAAGAAGGGAATCCCCCAGCAGGTATATGAGTTTCTTCAATGAAATTGGAGGGGCATAGGAAACCTGTGTATAAAGTTAGGATTAATTTCCAAAGCAGATGGACAGAAGTTACATAACATCTATCATTCTACAACATACCACTCATGGAGCAGCTGCTGCCACAGACGCCATTTCCATTCTGTTGCTTGAATAGGGCTTAAAACAACCCAAGTGAATATTATGGATATATGACATGTCATGAAAGAAACATAATTGGCTTGTCTATCAAAGACCCATAAGGTGGTCAACTTAGAAAAAACTTTTTAAATAGTATGAATGTCTGTCAGGAAGGTGCCCAAGGAACATACAAGTCTTGCCCAGCCTCTGGAGATTGCATGATGTCAATAGTTTTTTCCATGTACTAATGTAAAGATTAAGGTTTGAACAAGCATATTTTGTGAAACAGCAGAGTGGGCAAAAGCAATCTCTGCAAACTCATTTTAGAGTAAATGAATCTACTTGGGGGACACACGCACACATACAATTTGAGCATTTTCATATGGTATTTTTTCAAAAAATGGAAACATGGATATAGCATATCCTTGCTAATTTATTGCTGTTTGTAACAAACAGGATATCTGCATGGCTGGATGGGGGAAAAAAAGCCAAACAAACAAGAATATTCCTCCAAGAACATCTCCCCGATGATTTGAAACATGTCTAAAAGGAAAATTATGATTGCCTAGGTTCTGCATTTAGGAACGCCTGAGGGAACTGGGATTGTTTAGCTTGGAGAAGAGGAGGCTGAGAGGAGACCTTCTTGCCCTCTACAACTACCTAAAAGGAGGTTGTAGTGAGGCTGGTGCTGGTCTCTTCCCCCAAGTAACTAATGACAGAATGAGAGGTAATGCCTCAAGTTGCGCCATGGGAGGCTTAGATTGGATATCAGGGAGAAGTTCTTTACCGAAAGAGTGGTTAGGCATTGGAACAAGCTGCCCAGGGAAGTGGTGGAGCCAACATCCCTGGAGGTGTTCAAAAAATGGGTAAACGTGGTGCTTCAGGACATGGTCTAGGGGTCAGAGAGATGTTGGATGAAGGTTAGACTAGATGATCCTAGAGGTCTTTTCTAACCTAAATGATTCTATGATTCTATGTTCAAGAGACAGCTGAGGAAAACCACCATTCCTCCTGTTGAAAAGAACAGCAAACCCAAGAATGATAAAGGTTTACATGGACCTGACTCAAATGTACACTCTGAGACCCCTAATCCAGTCACTGTAGATACTGGTGTGTTGTGCTGGTTCAGCCATCATCATTTTATGCTGCCATCAATTGCCTGATTACACAGGCCAATGCTGAACTCAGCAACATCCCCTCAGAAGTCTTCTTTCAAACAGTTCTGCCATAAATTCCTGCGGGACCAGCTCCTGCGCTGTCCACTGTGGTGCCAGCATTGCCTGCTGGACACAACGGACAGAGATGGCTCCCTCAGTGGCCCTTCACATGGAAGGACACCACTGAGAGCTCAGCAAGACACAACCAGCCCCAACAGAAGCCACACCCAACAGGAAGCTCCTTCGACTGATTGGCTTCTGGTTGAAGTAGCCCTGGTCTTGCCCACCACCTCAACCATGACCACCTGGGTGAAGGCAGAGCCACAGAGCCACAGGTGGGCCACAGTCTGCCTCTGGAACATGAAGCCAATAAGAAAAACAAAACATTCTGCTAGGTTGTGACACATTCACAGGTCGACTCCAACTTGGGGCCCACAACTCAGGCCCCAGCACTTCATGGGGGAATCTGAGGTGAAGCAGGAGGGACTCTAGATAGCGTGGTCTCACTACATAAGCTCTTCATCACTACTACCCAAGACTGAACACTGAGCCGAATGGACCATCTGAGGCTGCAGGACACATACATTTTACCAAATAGATGCACTTAATTACAAATGTACAAGGATCAATTTTTTAATCCAACAGACATCCAAAAGATATTTCAAAGCCCTAAATCTTTAACTACTGTGTAAGAAAGCATCAGCAATATTACTTCATCCATAATCATCCCAGAATAATAAATAATAAGAATAATAAATAATAAAGAATTCTACCCTGAGGAACAAATACCCTAAATAATAAATGCTTAATGGTGTACTGGTGTGCAAACTGGAGTCCAAGACCAAAAAAAACAGGGACACATGTTCAAAGCTAGTTCCTCGTGAACATTTCAAATTCTCCTGGATAACTAATTTTTTCCAGCTATGCAACATCATTTTTTAAACATTTCCAACTAATCTTTTCAGCAATTCAATAAAAACAGAAGATAAAACCAGCTGGCATTTACTTAACCTGCAAAATCAGTTGAGGCAAACTGCAACCCTAATATTTTTAGTGATAAGAATAGCTAATGTGGCATTATAAATAGGAGGAAAAACCCTTTTAAAAATACCTTCATTTCTTTCAGTGGGGAAAAATTTTGACATGGTAGTAAAACTAGGGGATATGACAGCACGGTGAGAACTGAAACAAAAAACTACTTTCAAGGTGGGAAGAAGTGAAATAGTACTCTACAAACTCATTTTTTACTTGTAGAGTAACACAATTTCTGTTATTTTCTGTATCATGATTTACAAATCCAAGGTAAACACAAACAACTGCAAAGACTTCAACAAAAATTATTTTCATTTTAAGCATACGAAACCTATTGAAATTATCAGAAGTGGTCATAAGTTAGCTGAACACATAGACCAAGTTCACATACATGAAATACAACATATTTTTCCCTTAGCATTTGCTTCAGTTTGAGTTTTTACTTCCATTAAATTTCCTTTAGCTTTACAAGAGTAAAGTCAAATTCTGATGAAAAATTAACATAGTGAACTTGGCAGATAACACGGCGTTTTATTATTTCACTATTCAATTAATGAATCACAATTATTGCCTAGTATATGTGATTACATTGGATAGCTTAAAGTTTTTAATTTGCACAATACTAACCAAAACTACCAAAAACATTCAAGGGAATGATAAAGAGACATGAGTTTCTATTGGTTCCAGACACATTTTAGAGGATGATAAAAGGGGAAAATGGGAGAGAGAAAAAAAAAAATCTGACAAAGAGACAACAAATGGTTGAACATTTGGATTTATACATAATACATGGATTTATTTACAATAAAGGATAATCAAAGATTGAAGAGAGCAAAATCCTGTCAAGAATTCAGGATATCACTCAGAATTAAGAGGGGAAAGGAAAGAGAAGTATAACATAAGATACGGTTAAAATTTTAACCATTTTGGAAAAGATCAGAATATAAAGGGGAGAGTGTCAATGCTGTTAAGCAGTGGTAAGTTACATTCCCAGTGAAAACAACTGTCATATAGTAAGTGTTAAGACAGTTTTCATAGCAAAAAAAAAAGTTATGATTGCGTTTATTATGTGCCTTTGCTATAAAGCATATAAAACAGTTAATATACCATGTATTCGATACCATATGATCCTCCTGAAATAAGTGTTACTTTCAGGTTTAAATTCATTAGATATAGACCATTAAATTGTTTCAGTGTTTTGATTTTTCTCCCAAATGAAACACTGAGACAGAATTTTAACATATATATCCTGATGCCTAACAGAGGGGTACTACAGGGCATCTTCATCTTAAAGTAAACTTCCATTCAGGTTGAAAGGACTATTACAGTAAATTTGTGCTTTTGTTGAAAGTCAGCTTTAATGAGGTTGCTCCATAATGTGCAATCACACAGCCAAGGGAGAGATGGCATTTCTCAGGATTGTATTTGGAGACCTTAGATAAAATACCAAATAAAAAGTAAGAACTTAAGTCTGTGGAAATAGCTCATTTATAGTAGCTTTCTCCTCTATGAATTCAAAATTCTAGTTTAATACTTCAGTAACAAACATTCCTTAGTTCTTGAAACATATGTGACTTAAAAAAAAAATTGTCTTCTTCTTTCATTTCTCTTAGATGTAGTAGTATTTGCAAGTCCAGTCCATATTTAGGATTAATCGAGTGGGAGACACTAAAAAAAACTTCAGCAGGTAGGGAAGCTTAATGGAGTAGTGTATCATTATTCCTAATATATTAATGCCTTTCCAACTTTTTTTTAGCAGCTGACTATTGTTTTCTATGTAAAACGTGAATTCTTAATTCCTCATCTTTCAGACCTCCCACAATTGAGCTCCCACTTTTCTTGTCCTTGTAACCTCCATTCATTTTTCCCCTTTTCTGTTCTACCTATGTTGTCCATCTAACACTTTCTCCTCATTTATTTTGCTTTTATTTTATTCCAGATTTACTCTGTGGACCACCATCCAGCTTAGTTAACTTGTTCCTTCTCTCTTTTGAAGCACATACCTTCCTACTGAGTAGGATCTACTCCATTTTATACCTGCCAAATTTGGAAAGCAAGAAGTAGGATGTTAAGCAGATATAGGGTAAAACTGTTTCCAGCAGATTCCAGAAGATAAAGTCTGGCCTTGCACCTTTACTTCTGACAAAATAAAGAGTCCCTGCTGAGTTCCAAATTAAAGATCTCACATATTACACTTTATCTCATGGCCTGTAGTATCCTCCTCCTCTGAGGACTATCCTGCTAAGACTACCATCAAAAAAGGCTGTAGGAAAACTGAGGAAGAGCTAGAACAGTAGATTACCTCTAAAACATAATTCTTCAGGATTTTAACAGACAGTTTTAGGGATTCCAAGCTTCACTCAGAGAACTAATCAAATCTCATTAACTGCCGTCCTTTTTCCTTGGCCTCTCTCATCCATGCTGTACCTTGGATTGCTTCTTGCAAGATACCCAACAGCAAGTTCCTTTAATTACTGAATCTTAAAACAACATTGCGAAGAGCAACATACCTACAGTTATATATGTGTAACACTATATGAATATACATTTACCAAGAAAATGAGTCTACAGAAGAGGCTTTTTTTGAAAACAAAACAAAACAAACCAACACCCACACAAATCTCCCTGTATCTCTGAGGTCTTTCACTCTGGAAGTAATTCACTCAGGAATTCTGCACTCAAAATTTTTGCATTGTGGCTCACATGAAGAACATTAAGTAAAGGATGAAAAAAAAGTCTTAAGCTTGAACCAAACAGAGCAATTAATGGGCCTATTTGCTTGCCCAGTTTAAGTATCTGCTTAATTTTCTGAACTCTCTCTCTGCCATACAAGAGTTTAAATAAAAATTCTGATGGGTCCCAGTTTCAAAGCTTAGAGGCAGTAAACAAGCTCAGTAACTGAAAATGAATAGTTATGCTTAATTTTTAAACACAGTAGCCACTGCAATCCAGATAAAACAGAACTGTAGAAAAATACACGTCCTTTTCACTTGCCTGTAATGTCTTGGAGATCAGATTTTTTCAAAGGTTTTGGTACGACTAGAAAAGTAGTCTTGCTAGTGTTCAGACACAAGCAAGGAAAGTTTAGGATTCTGGTCAGAATCAACTGGAAGTGTTTGGTTCACAGAAGAGAGGTGGTATTAAATATGTCCCTGCTAGTTTTTAGTAAGAAATTTCAGATACATTTGAGCACAGCATTCCATAAAGGAGATGAGATAATGGTAAGGAAACACAATATCAGTTGTTATTAACGCCAGTACACAATTAAGCAAAACCAATACCTGACACATCGGACCTGGAAAAAAATCCCCCCCTGCATTCCCTAGTACATGACACTAGAAACAGAAAAATCTGTGAGGTAGTTTTTCAACTATCAGGTTTTCTTAAGGGAAGAAAATAACAATGCAAGAAGATAAACCTTAAATAAAAGAAGTTAAGAAATAAAGCAGAGCAGGGAAAACATGAACAAAAGTACAAGCAACTAAAACCCCGAGACAGGCAGTGGATGCTAGAGTACATAACCAGTTCCATTTTTGAAGTAATTTTGCTTTTTTTCTAATTGCACTCAAATCTCAGTTACTTATGATCTACAACCCAGACCCATGAATGTTGTGGAGGATCTGCCATAGATGCTGAGAAACACAAAATATCTTCCCATGAGCTGCTATTCAGAATCACAGAAGTTTGTGCTAGGTGCTACAAAGGCCAGGATCGCCATTGTCCTGCATCTCTAAGCTTCCATCAACTACAGCACTCTCCTCTGCCCAGCATATGAAGACATGACAAAAGTCCAATTTACGTTTTTACCTTTTTTTAAGCATTCATTCTGACTAATAATCTTCAAAATTAAGTCTTTATCAAATCTAAAATGTATAATTTCAAAAATCTATCATGACTTCAAAATCTTTCCCCTTTAATGGGGGTAGCGGTGGTTATGGTACATCATTGCTCATTGCTCTACTGCACTCTGTGGATCAAACAACCTCCTTAAAGTCCATGGGATCACATTGAACCCCTGGGTTCAGTGCTCAGCCTTGTTTTGGGAGTAAAATATACAAGAGCACGCTTTAATGGCAAGGCAAATGACAAAACCAGAATAAATGTTACCTTTCTTACTGCTCATGTATGATGCCAGACCACCGCTGATCTCACACAAAGCAATTGTGTACACCAGAATATTGCCCTTACATTGAAGTTTAAAGAAGTATTTATACTTTGCATTGAGGAAAATTGCTTTTCTGGTTTATGGTGGACTCTAACAACAATTGTACCATGTCTAAAGTAGTTTCACATTTTTCTAAACATCTAAAATATGTAATAGAAAAGAATATTTGAGTTGTTATTTGTAGTCAACATGCCACTCAGTGGGACATGGCCCGTTATGTGACACATATTTGGCACAAAATGTTTACTTTACTCATTTATGTGAGCTGCTTCCAGTATTACTGAGATTGGAATAGAAAAGCCTGCTCTAGAACAAGAGCCTCTAAACTCAGCTGTGCTTGCCTGAGATGACGTGAGCCATACTCATACCAAGTATTCCATGTATACCTTTTATCTCTCCATAGCACAAGATATTTTCAAACCTTTACATGCGTACATACACACGAACATAGCTAAAGGGTATTAAATGGTAGCAGATATTTGTGAGCACTAGCACTGAACAAAGTCAGACAACAGGAAACAGAAAATTGCACATGAACTTGCTACAAGCTATATTAGAGGGAAAAACTGATTTTTTGCATTCACATAAACTCACATCCTGATATAAAGCAATGATATGGCCCCTATTCCTCCTCTGGTGATAAGGCTACCGCAAGAGTTCTGGCATCCTGATGATCTGTGATACCTCTCCAGGCTCTGCGTATCTAATGCTGGCACTGGCATCAACGCGGTAAGAGTGGGATGGATTGAGGTTCCCCTCCCTCAGCAACTTTTTAAAGCCCTCTTCACCAGCTTGGTAGCCTAACACTAAAGATACTCTTCCCCTTCTCTGACAGACAGGCCTCATCAGCCCCCTGTAGACCAGGTTTCTCAAAGCGAGTCCCATGGCCTAAGCAGCCAAACCCCTGGCTGTGGTACCAGTCCTATAACCATTCACCAGATTTGACTGGCCCTTTCAAACCCCTTCCCTCTTCCATGAAGAGAGATGAAAAAACTACCTGTGCGCTGGAGTCCTGTCGCTGCTCCTAGGGCTCTGTAATACTTCATACTCATCAGACTGCTCTGGCTGTATCACTGATGTCCACATGAAACAACATCAGCAGATAATAGTGGACTGTATGAGGCTTAGCAGTCTCTTGGTGACATCCCTGGTACGAGCCCCTGGTAAGCAGCACACCTCCCTAGAGAGTGCATCAAGTCAGCCAAGGGGTGCCTCTGTACGTTTCAGAGGAGAGTTGTCTGCTACTATCACCCATTACTTTTCTTAGTTGTGCTGGTTGCTCTGTGGGGAGCATATCAGGCTGCTGCCTTCAGCTCCAGTGTCTCTCCTCATGTGATGGGTCTTTCCTCTTCAGTTTGCAAATCAGTGAAGTGGTTCTGCAAGGGCAGCTCAGGCTTCAGGGGAAGTCTCTTCCTCCTGCAGGTCCTTGCCTCTTCTGCATTATCAGCCCCCTTCCCTACCTGTGTGCCTGTGAGGGAGTTTTTGGCTGTTTGGTCATGTGCTGTGGGTCCACCGCAGACTGCACTTGGAACCAGCTATCTAACTTGTTCTCAGCCTCTCTCGTGTTACGCAGACTTCTCACTGCCTCCTGCAGCTCATTCAGCTGCTGCAAGTGGTCTTCCACCTGGACACACCTTTTGCAGGCAGGTCTGCTGCTTGTCCCTGCCCCAAGTGAAAGGTCTAAGCAGTTCCTGCAGTCTGATGTCTGCTTTGAAGCCTCTCCCTACAGCAGCTCTGTCTGGGTGGAGGCATTAGACACCACGGGGGTAGATGGTGCAGACACCCCTGCCAGAGCTGCAGTCTTTGCTGTCAGATAGGTGCTCACCATTCTGTTATGAGGGTCAGGTAGGATGAGTGCTCTTGACCTGTGCAGATGGTCACAGAAGAGTGTCTGGTTACTGGGTTATGTATATGTTAAGTCTCTCCACTCAGCCAGTGGAATGTCTCTCCTTTGAAGAGGCACTCCCCTGTGCAAAGCTGGTTTGTAGATGAGAAGCTCAACATGACCCAGCAATGTACATTATCAGCCCAGAAAGACAATCACGTCCTGGGCTGTATCAAGAGAAGCATGGCCAGCAGGTCGAGGAGGTGATTCTGCCCCTCTGCTCTCATGAGACCCTACCTGGATTATCAAGTTCAGCTCTGGGGCCTGCAGTGTAAGAAACACAGATCTGCTCAGGTGGGTCCAAAGGAGGGCCACAAAGATGATCAGAGGGCTGGGGCCTGAAGCAACTCCCTTATGAAGACATACTGAGACAGCTGGTGTTGCTCAGCCTGGAGAACAGAAAGCTCCAGGGAGACCTTATAGTGGCCTTCCAGTACTTTAAAAGGGGCCTACAGGAATGATGAGGAGGGACTCTTTATCAGGGAGTGTAGTGACAGAATGAGCGGTAACAGCTTCAAACTGAAAGCCGGTAGTTCAGATTGGATATAAGGAAAAAGTTCTTTACTGTGAGTGGTGACACACTGGAACAGGTTACCCAGGGTGGACTGTGGATGCCCCCTCCCAGGAAGTGTTCAAGGCTAGACTGTATTGGGCTTTGAGCAACCTGCTCTAGTTAAAGATGTCCCTACCCAAGGCAGGAGGGTTGGAACTAGATGATCTTTAAGGTCTTTTCCAACCCAAAACATTCTATGACTCTCTGTGCTGGAGTGGGTGCCGAGAAGGGCAAAGCAGCTGGTGAGGGGTCTGGAGAATATGTCATATGAGGAGTGCCTGGGGGAACTGGGATTATTCAGCTTGGAGAAGAGGAGGCTGAGAGGAGATCACATTGCTTTCTCAAACTACCTAAAAGGAGGGTGTAGTGAGGCCAGTGTTCATCTCTCTCCCAAGTAACTAATGACAGGATGAGAGGTAATGGCTCAGGTTGCACCAGGGGAGGATTAGATTGGATATCAGGAAGAAGTTCTTCACTTGAAGAGTGGTTAGGCATGGGAACAGGCTGCCTAGGGAAGTGGTGGAGTCACTGTTCCTGGAGGTGTTCAAAAAACAAGTAGATTAGGCACTTTGAGATATGGTCTACGGGTCAGGGAGACATTGGACTTGATGATCCTAGAGGTATTTTCCAACCTAAATGATTCTATGATTCTATACTAATTATCAAAAGGTTGCAACAATAAGGAAATTGTTTAATATAAATGATACATAAAATATATATCAGTAAGAGTTATAAAGAGAAATATTTAAATGCAAATGAATAGCAAAGAATTAAAAGGTACTACCATTAAGAAATATAACCTTCAGGAACCTGAGATTTTAGAAAAAAGGTAGCGTGGACAACAAACTTTTCAATACATCGGTATGCCCAATCTTGTCCAAGAACCACCTAATAAATATTATTTTAGTTTTATTTTTAGTTGAAATTTAATCTAAAAGGATCGAACCAGAAATCAGTGGCTAGAAATAGATGCTTATATCTTATAGTACAATGTAGGGCATAATTAAAAATCAACTGAATTAACTACCACTTCTAAAGTACTTTTTCTTTTTTTTAAACTAGCTAGCTAAACAATAGAAATTTTTATGTGGACACATTTTTAAAAGGATGTAATATTATTTAAAATTACTCTTTGTAGAATATATTTAAGTATAACGAGATTATAATGGTTAACTTACACAGCAGGTGTCTGAATGCAGAAAGCAAAGAGGCCCTTTCCAGTCTCATGTAAGATGCTTACAGCAATACCTGACATTGATGTTGCATTATCTTTGTTTGGTTTCAGTTCAGAGTTGTCACATTTCACTCACAAAAATCTGCTGTGTTACTCCACATTTTTTTTCTTAAAATTCCCCAGTAACTGCCAAAGGGACTGTACAACTTGCCTGATCACCTCCTACTCCATACCTTTTGTCTGACAGACAGACATTGCTGGCACTACAGCAGACCATATTCTTACCGTTTCAACTTTTCCTGCTAGCAGAAGATGGTCGGATAGTTCATAAATTATGTCAAACAACATTGTAGTTGGTAAAATATGGAATGTATTAACATTTCTTTGCCCTGCATCTGTTCAGGAAGCAGTGGGAACATGTTACATACATACCCTTAAAGCAAAAAACTTGCCAATAAACAATGGACAAATCTAACTTTCTTTTAAATAGCAGAAAGGAAAAGAAAATACGTAATAGCCTCAGCAGTACTGCAGCTCTCCTTGTCTTTTCTTAGGCAACAGAGTAGTTAAATGGGCACTATATAATATAATGAATTCTTATCCTTAACAAACAATAAATTACTTGCACTTATGCCAATCAGCTGAGTGCAGACTTAAAAACAAAGACGGAAGTGTAACATCAAATTTATATTCCATAAAAAGATTGAAATGCTAAGTATTATACCTTTGTGCAACAAAGGTTTTAGATGAGGGCAGGTGGGGAGAAACACATTAAAACAGTACACAGGCTGTTACTCCATATGTGTTTGCAGGACTATAATAAATGTTTTTAATCTATGAAACATCTGGGACTAAAAATCCAATTTGTACTTTTTTTTTTTTTTTTTTTAAGCATAGCTTCTACAATATAAATCTGCACAAAACCAACAGCACAGGTCTATCCTTTAAGCTTTTTCTAGGAGTATAAAATATGCAGAATCCTACCAGGCCATATTGCCATGGGCTGTGTTGTCAAGGTGACAGAGTAGCTCCAGGGTTTGAGTGTTGCTTGATGAATCATCAGGGGATTCATGACTGCCTGATTCCAATTCCTTCGGCATCCTCCAAACAGCAGCACATGTCATGACTTTACTGTCTGAAGCTAAGCAACAGAGAATAATGTCAACAGATCACTATATGGGAGATGTATTTTGTATACAGTGCATCAACATTTACACAAATCTATAAGCAATGCACATCTGCTGTTTAAAATATTTAAAAATATTATACCAAGATGAACTCAAAGAATGCAGAATGTGGATACAGATACAGACCTCAACTTAGCAGTCAAGTTGCTGCAAACCCATAGTTATTAAGCATTTCATGTGCATCTCCCTATTTAAAGGCAAGATTCAGTGGTCATGAAAACATAACTCTTTGGGAGGCAAGTTTCCCAAGCTTCATTCCCCATATTGATGTAATAAAAATGACCCACAAGTTACACTGCTCAACTCCTTGACAATAAGGATTTAGATATCGTTTAGCATTTGCCTTTTAACAGCCATCTTCAATGGAAGCGACAGCATTTTGTCGTATCCATTACTACCAATAACTTGCAAAATTAAGTTTTTCATGTAAGTACACTCCTCTACTTCTAGCAAACAAAAACAGCTTTCAAAGACAAACTGAACTTATATGCACATAGCAAAATATTACCCCTGAATGGAGGCTGTAGAGAGGTGGAGGTTGGTCTATTCAACCAAGTAACAAGTGGTAGGACAAGAGGAAATGGCCTCAAGTTGTGCCAAGCGAAGTTTAGATTGGATATTAGGAAGAATTTCTTTACTGAAAGGGTTATCAGGCATTAGAACAGGTTGCCCAGGGCAGCAGTGGAGTCCCCATCCCTGAAGGTATTTAAGAGTCATGTAGATGTAGTGCTTAGGGATGTGGTTTAGTTAAGGACTTGTCAGAGTTCGGTTAATGATTGGACTCGATGATTTTAAAGGTCTTTTCCAATCTAAGCAGTTCTGTGATTCTGTGATTACAATATATGATGGACAAGGCAACTGTAGAATGTGGAGAAAATACTACATGGCCTACACATATATGGCATTGCCCGTCAGCCAGTATAGCAATTTGTAGCAGTGCAGAATGGGAGGAGATCACAGCAACACTGCGTCTGTTCATATGGTTCCAGCCACTAATCCAGGGCTCACAGAAGATGAACAGGTCAGTACAATCCACTACAACCAGTCACAGTTATGTTAAGCAAAAGCAAGGGGAGCAACTACCTGCTAGAGGATGTGTTAAATGAGAAGTCCAGAAGATAAGCAGCAATGAGTGACATGTTTTCTGTTCTGAAGTCATTTTGCATGCCTGCCTCTTCCAGTTCTGTCTCCAAGTACATTTTAGCTGATTTCAGTACAGAGTCCCTGATTACAGAGCCATGAGCAGACGTGACCAACTTATATCAGTGGAAAGGAAAACAGGAACAATTGTAATGAGAATGTTTTCAAGAAGAAGGATGGTAACTTTGAAAAAGGCCTTCACAGGCTAAAATGACATTAACAATGGGGGAAAAAATGTATCTCTTACAAAGCTTACCAATCTGGATATTCCATATTTTAAAAAGTCACCCATACAACAGAGAGTAGGACAAAAGCAATTGATATGTAGTAAATAAGCCCAAAATGCAAGAATGAAGACGTGTTTAAAAAGTAGCCACAGGAAATAAAAATCACAGCTAGTTAGGTCAAACCAGTAAGATTAAAAAAGGCTATTTCTGTCAGAAGGACACGGCGGGGAGGAGGACTTAAAATGTGAGCACAGTATTCAGAACACACAAGCGCTGGGTATTTGATAGACTGTATTAGATATAAAATGTGTATAATGCACACAACCCTTCTCCAGTAATTTGGCATATACAAGTTGAATACAGTATCAGGAGACCACACATCTAAAAATGACAGATATTTTCTTATTTATTAACACTTAATTGATCTTTTACGAATTGTAGCTCACGCTAACTAAAGAGATACTTCCAAATCACTTGAGGCAAATTCTGCATTCTAAATCCATGTGCCACTGACGGAAGAGGAGGAAGCAGCAGCAGATGCCTACCTTCCTTCAGCAAAGGGCAAATCAATGCACAGCAAGTATTGTATGCCATACAAATAACGTATAACCTAAACTGTAGGTGCAATATAGTTCAAGGTGAGATTCATCGAATGTTTTGCCTCAATACTCAATATGTGACAGAACATTAAAGAACACCACAAAGAAGTTTCTGGTTATGTAAGTATAAATGTATAGATTATAACTACCGAAAAGTCCGTACCATGCATATAAAGCCTTAGCTTTTCTGCTATCATCAAGATCTATGCAGAGAACCACAAAAGCAAAGCATCGAAAATAAACTACATGTTTCTCAAGCCATCTTTCCTCTCAGCACAGCACCACAAGGCTTAAATCAGCCTTAAAAAGTCAATTTAACTTCTTAAAATTGGAGCATTTTGAAATTCTGATGATGTGTTCTTATGAATAACTTTAAAAAAATGGCAATTAGTTTGTCACACAATTGGATTTCCATATTTAAAACCCTAAAGCAACTAAAGAATGAAAAAAAAAAAAAAAACAAACCAACAACAACAAAAACCAAAACCAAAACCCCAAAACACAAACCCCATGCATACATCAATCTCCCTGAAACTTTATGCAACCCAGGCTCCAATAACACTTTGGTGTTCTGAAAATCATCAAAAGCCACCAAGGAAAAGAATCTACTTGAATTGTATGCAGCAATCGTACATATTTGTTTTCAAATTATTACTACAGATGCTGCTAAGGAGCAAGATTGAAATGTATCTTGATACTTCAGGCAGATGATGCTTGAGTAGTGAAACCAAGTTTATCAGAGTTTCATATTTTGCATACCTATCTATGCCGACTTGGAGCCCAGCATATACCATCCCCTCTGGAAAGCTGTTCAGCTGCTCTGATGATATGAGAGGTGTCAGACAGCATTTGCTCTTCCAGAACACGAGCAAAGCTTATCCTTTTGAAATGTAATTTGACCATAGTAGATTTCTGTATTAATGGCTGTTATTGTGTAGTATGCTAGGCAACTGGTTTTTTAATACAAAATTTTTATCATAAAAAAAATTGTTCTAAGTCTTTTATATTAGACCAGATCTTTAAAATACAATTCTAAAATTAAGGAAACCTATCAAACTTACTAAGGATCCCAACAGCACAGCAGTCATTCATTCTTTCTGAAATAATGAAATTAGTTATTATTTCTTTCCATGTTTACAGAAATAGAAATTTTTAAATGTCTATTTTTAGTATTTCTATTAATATCCATTTTAATATCTGCCATAACATTACGAAAAACTCAGTGAGGTAGCTGTCACTTCTTTTTACTGTAGATAAAAAATTTATTTCCTTTTAATGATGACATCAAATTTTGGTATTTGCTAAACGTTTCTTCTCACTTTACCATCATACAAGTATGAAATAAGCTTATTACCTCCACTTCCTCTTATAATATACGTATTCCTGTAAATAACTGGTAACGGTAAAAGGGTCTGAAGTACAGGTTGGCGCAGAATTTCACACGCAGAATTTTGTTTCATTTCATCAGGACTAGTGGTAAAGGATAACGTTAATTGTGTATCATAAAGGGAAAAAAACACTAAAAGCCAACATGCACAGAACTCCTCAACACTCAGCACAGATATTATCCTCTGCTTTCAGCTGGGTTTGAAAATGCTCATGGAAAATGACAGACCACTTTCCAGCTGCTGAATGACCATCCATCATGAACAACTGTATGGGCATCGCAAATCTTCAGATTCTAATTTTAAACTTTGGATGAATTCTGGAATTAGATACATGACTGAAATCTGTAGAGCAGAAACTTGATTCAGAGCACTATTAATTTCTCCTTGCACTTTTTATGTACTTATCTACAGTTCTGACACTTCATTAATTCCCAGATGTGTGAAACCAAAATGGAATTGCCATGGCCTCCCACAGAAGTAATTTCAGATATAGTTGGCCTTAAGGAAGGCTTAATATCACTTTATATAAAGATACCATTTTCTCCCTGGTAAAAGAGAGGGCAAACGTTAGTGCTGAGTGAAAGTGTCACTCCATTATGACAGATGAAGTAGAGCTTTTTTGTGGGTCAGGATTCCTCTTAATCAAATAACCACTAGCAACAACCTACAGGAATCCACAGACATGAGATAACTCTCATTGCATAAAAATCCAAGTCCCACAACAAGCTTTTCATGGCTGTATGACAAGCTCACTAGCAGTATGCAGTATTTGTGGAACTAACCATATAGCCTTAGCCCAAGCGAACATATTAAAATTTTTAAATCTAGTATTACTAAGTAATTTCTATACCACCTCTGTAGGGCCACTGCTTACCTAGAATACCTATAGGTAGAGAGAAACTCCAGATTTTTCCCTTCTTTTACTAAGTTCATATCACCTACTGTACATATAAATACAAAATGATAATGTTTTTACCAACCACCTCTCATATGATTTCTTAAAAATGTTAAGAGATAATGCCAGTTATTCTGTAAAAGAAAGAAAATCAAGCAAGTGTCTATTTAAGTCCTGCTTCTATGCCTTTCTCAAAGCTATTTGGGTAGTTGAAACCAGTTTTCCATCCCTACCTCATATTAAGACTAGAAATTTTATTTATGTCTCAGCATCAATGCAGAAGAAAATGGATAAGGCTAAGCTAGTTACTGTTGTAGTCTTATCACTGACCATATTAAGAAAAATGTTACTGGGTTTAACTAAGCATCACTGAACCTGCCTTGAGAACATGAAAGTTACACTTTAATAGAGAACAAGTGAAAGGTTTGCAGAAGGGAGTCCCACTCCATTCCTAAAGCATTGGTCACATAAAATGATCCAGAAATGAGCCAACAAACTGTTTCATCTTTGTCACATTAGTTCCTCCTCATTCTTGAGGAATGCCTTGCCTAATTCATCATGCATCTTCAGTATACCTTTTGCCAGGTATAGCTAAGGATGGAGCTAGATGCACAGTTCCAAGTGCACCAACCCCCTGTTAAGCACTGTTTCCCCAAGTTCATCAATACCATTTCCTGGGCAGAGGATACCATCTGCTAAAGTGACTGTACAGTTTCATCTACTTGGTTCCATTGAAATGATCCAGGCTTACAAACAAGCAAACTCAAATTTAAGGAATAAGCAAATAATCCCGCATTTTGACAGTGCTAAGAAGCAACTATACACACTGCTGGCAGCAATGAGGGTGCAGTAGCAAACCACAGGAAACAAACTGTGGCGAGTTCAGCCAAAGCCTAAGAGAGATAATCACAGCTACAGAGCATGAGGCTGTCTTTAGATGCCTACTTTACAAGTCGAACAAGTGAGAAAACTCTCTCTGCATGCAGAGCGTGCAATTTGCAGAGGGTCACAACTTGGTCAAATCGATACCAATTTTCACTGCAGCACTCAAAAGGACTTCTCAATGAGGGCTATTTCCATGACAATTTTCAGCTTTCCACTACCAGCTGTTCCAACACAGGGAAAAAAAAAAAAAAGTAAAAAATTGTGGATAGGTGAAGTATCCTGTTTACCTTCCTCCAAATGCTGTTCCCCTTGGACAGTTGCTCCAACTTAAAGTAAGAGCCTCTGAGAAAGATGACAAATAAGCCTAGAAAAAAGAAAAAATAAGCCCCTGCCTGAAAGGTAAACTTAACAGGAAGTTATTAATCACAGTTCAACAAAAAACACCTATGTAACTAACTACTGTACCTGTTACTCCTTTACAGAGTTGTCACACACACCAGATCAATTCACTGTTCTGATGGTGGAAGGCAGTAGCCAGCAAACATCCCTTAACTATACAATCATTTCAGGACTAGATGCAAAAAAGAAAAATGTGGGTATAAGAATACAGACTGCTGATTGCAGATACATTTTCTCTGTACCCTGAAAGTCATTCCTGCCCTTGTGGAAAATTACGATTTTTAATGAATTTTCAGATTTTTAAGCTAGAAGGGATGGTCTATGCACTTCACACAATCCTTGATTTTGCTTCAGCAATTCCTTCTGTTAAAGACTTATATAATAAAAGAAGTGAGCTCTGTCATGTCTCCGGATTTAGAGAGAAGAACCTAAAACTTTGAAGTCATTTGGAATTATTATAAAAATTCCTTCAGAAAATGCTACAGACTGCAAAACTATAAAGAATTCAATGGAACATCAGGTATCATAATAATCTGTTTACACAGACTTCTTGAAAGATACAGTTTATTCTCTTTAATAAATAAGAGCTTTGAAAAGGACATAACAGGTAACTTCAGTTAACATACTAAGAAATCAATTGATACCTGGACAACTGATGCAATAAATCTGAATAGATGCATAAGAAAGACACAGTCCAGCTTGTCACTACAGAGAGTAGATCTTTATTTGGTTTTATATTATTGAGAACAAAATGCCATACTTATGCTGGAGCTGTAAGCAATTTTCCAATTGAAAATAACCAAGTAATTTCATTGTTTCCTCACTGAATCCCTTTACTGATGCTCTCCCTCCCCAAATACATTTTTTGTAAAGAAGCTAGAGAAAAACTACTCTACTTAAAAGTCTTGATGGCTTGAGTTTTAACAAAAAAGGCAAAAAATTCCACCTTAAACTACTTTGGAGACACTTCTATCAGTCAATTCTTACTAAAACAAGTTTGAAAGAGAAAAAATATATGGACTATTAAAACCAAATCATCGTCAGAGGTGTGGATGACAATCAATACTCTGCAATTTCAGCACAGAAGAGGTCTGAGTACGTGCAGAAATCCACCAGCTCTGTTTGCCTTCCTCTTTCAGGCATGGATTGAGGCACACCCAGAACTTGATAGCAGTCAGTAAGTACTGTACTTATCTGTGTTCTGCCTGCCACCAGTTCACCCACTGGAGTAGTTTCTCCAAAAGTGACATTAGTATCTTTTACAGGCAGTAAATAGAGACATTAGAAAAAAATAAATAAGAGACTTATTTTAAGAGAAGTTATTAAAACCAACACCAACCTCTATTATTTGATTTAAAAGTTTAAAACAGGATGTTAAGAAGTTAATCTCCCTCTACGCAAGGTGTTGCCATAACATAAAGGCACAAGTGTAAGAACAGTGTCACATGGATATACAAGAAATACTACCACCTGCTGCTCCCACCCTGAATCCAGGTGAATTCCAATCCCAGTTATACAGGTTCACATCAGACAACATCACAGTTCACTGCTGTTCAATCATCTACCGTTTATTCTTCTGGCACCTCTTGCTGAATAAAACCTACCATGACACTGAAGTATGCTCTGACACATGTAACTGCAGCCTTGACCTGTCAGAAGCTTAAAGCAGTCACCCAAAGCAGACCAGATACACCTCTGCTTCGTCCTCCCTCATTATACCATTTTACAAAGCATTTTAATCTTTGTGTTCAATCTTTCTTTATGGTCTGTCTTAACTAAAATATGATAAATCACCCTTGATTGTTTTTCCTTCTCCCAAAATTCAAGCTAGTTGTTGCTACTCTCCTGCTCTTCTTTAATAACTTCAAAACACATTTTATACGTATGTTAGTAATTCAGTATTTTAAAATTAGTTTTCTATAATCAAGAGCTATACACATCAGATGCTACTATCTACGGGAACAATGTTTTCATTTTACTTTCCACTGTCATTCTACTTCATTCCCCTGTGTTTAACCTTGAAACCCAAATGACAACGCTTCCTACACACTGCCTGCAGACATTCACACTAAGGCTGGAGGAGCTGAAGCATCACTGCCTGACAGGGTTTGCTCTTTGATCAGCTCAGGTGGTGCAAAGCCAGCTGGCTGCAGTTATTCTGTTGCCCAGGGAACAACAACTGAAGTGTATACTTCCTAAATCTGCACAGGAGGCCCTTCTGCAAGCCTTGCCACAGCAGCTCTTGCTGTGCAAGGCTGAAGTGGTGAAGCTGCTATAGCTACAAGCCCAGCTGGTGCCCATTAATGCTCTCCGTATGACAGGAACAAGCAGCTAGTATTCAGAAGCCTCCTTCTTTCGATTGACAGAGTTATCACTCTTCCTTAT
>JAVSBS010015539.1:0-14913 GCA_033124195.1 Coracias cyanogaster | reverse complement strand
AGACAACAGGCTCATGTTTGCACTGTATATACAGATGTCTAGGGAGGTCTTAAAAACCCCACATCCTGAACAGTAACACAAAAAAAATTATCTAAGAGTGCGTGGTAGTGTGCAGTATGATGTGGAGAGATGGGTAAACCCATCATGTATGTAAATGGATGACAGAACCTGCAGAAAGCAGGCAGTCAGCAGGCCGAGAAACAGTAGAAGGGATAAATTGCACCTTTTCATAGTCTGATGTTTCCTATGCTGGCCAGAGGTGATTTGAGACAATGTTTCAGCATGTTTCTTTTTTGGGGGATACACTCTGCAGACACATATCAATTTGAGGGCACTCAAAATTTACTGACTGCATTTCTGGAACTCTGCCACATGGGGACAGCTCCAGTGAAGAACTGCAACCAGTGCTATATTGATGAGCTGAACCTTGCTCTTCAGGCAGCATTTGGCTGCAACACTGTAAAAGCTGCTCAGCAGCACAAATAGGTGTGTGTTCCTCTCTGACACTTCATGTGATCAGATCTCACAAGTCACAACAATAACTTATGGCTTGTTTGATACATCAGATATATCTAGGCATTTTAAGGGACAAGAAAATAATAGAGAAGGCAGCACTAACCACATGCTTTTGTTTGTGACAATCTTCCCACTATTGTTACCACCAGCACAGCGTAACCGCAGCAAGTAGGAGCCATAGAAGAAGCAAGGTTCAGCTGGCCATACAAAAAGCATCATGAGATTTAACCCTGTGCTGAATGGAGCTGCACAATACACCAATAAAAGTTAATGAACCATATTTACATGTTGGCTTCCATCATCATGAAGGTTAGTGAAGCTGAACACCATTATCAACACTGACACATCTACACACACAACAAAGAGCACAGGAGTCACTCAGTTTCATCACCAGCAAAGCCATGGCAGCTATCAGTTAAGTAGGGCTAGATGACAACAACACACTGAGGTTCCTACTTGACGTTTCATGAGGTACTCAAACACTGTACTCCTTAACAAGTTAATGGGAACTGCAAATGACTTAACCCCATCAAATCAGGCACCTTACCAGACAGTTGCATATCCAATGGTCTATCCAAACAACCTTTAGCATTCCCATTCTACTCTGTAGGAGTTTCAAGGGTAAATATAATGACTTGACAGTTGATGGAAATCTACTCCAGACAGGACAAATGTCACCATATCTACCAGTTTATGAACTGAATAGTGTATGTGGCTGTCTTCAGCTTGGTGGACCAAGTTCTAACCACTAGCTTGATTTGAAAAGGCAGTATCACTACCCTTTATCCCAGTCTTTAAGTAGTCTCCACTTCATACTTTTCCTCAACAGAAACCCAGATGTGTGGCCTCTACCAACACACACAAACTTGATTCCAGCAATAACTTATGTTTGAGATCTTAGATCTCCAAGTCCTGATCTGCTTACATCTTAACATTATCTGGCCAGTTCGAATAGTTAACTTTCAGATGTTCTCACACATCAAGCACATGTAATTCATGGAAGGAAATAATTATAAACAATTAGTAGCTATAGACAGTATCATTTGATTTCCTGTTCATTAAGCCAGCCACAAATGCTACAACAAGAAAGCTAGTTTTATTAATACAAGAAAAATAAGTTACTCATATGTTCAGGTTTCTTAGTTGAATTCCACTTACCTGATGTCTCAAGATATCAGCAACTAAAAATTTCAGAAAGTCCAGAGAAACAAAAAGAATACATATTGTCCTATGCTAGTCAGCAGTTTTCTCAACCTGGGGTATTCAAACAATACATGCTGTTGTTAGTCAGCTCATAACAACTATGCAGTTCTCATTTGTTTACCGCTCAGAAGCACCCATAGGGGAGATATCCCACCACAGATGTTTTCTTGAACTCAAGGGGAGGAAGACATATAGTCCTTCCCTAAAATGCTTATACTCCAAGAGGAAAAAACATGAAAATATAACTAAGTAAAAACAAACTCCCAAAAACCTTGGTGGTTTTTTTTTAGTATTAAGCCACCCCACAGGCAAATCGTCAGCTCAGATGAGACACTATGTCGTTGCCAGTACTGACCAAGTATGCCTGATGTTTACTCCAAATGCAGAATCCTGCGGGGGTGTACAATCTCACTGGGATAACAGAGACATGGTGCTTCAGGAGGGATGGATCAGGAAGGTGAGAAAGGAGAATTGCCCTTTATGAACAACAGCAACTAGAGTGCATGGAGCTCTGTGGAGGGATGAGGGCCAGCTGGGAGCTTATGATTTAGGATTAGATGGTAGACCCTTGTGGTAACATTGCAGTTGGCGTTTGCTACAGGAAGGATGAAGGAAAGGATAATACAACCTTTGGACAACAAGAAGGAGTGTTATATTCATAGGTCCTGGTCCTCATGTTGTACTTTTACTGAAAAGGAAATGCAGTAGGATACAGAAGGTTTCAGCAGTACAACTATGATTGATCATAACTACCACCAGTGATCAATGAGACAATTAAGGATGCATTCTCCTGGACTCCACAGTTACAAATATCAAAGAACGGGTCAGAGATGTGATGGCTGGGGGAAGCTTGGGCTACAAAGGTCATGAGATGGAGGAGTTTGTCATGTTCCCTGCCGTGAAGGAACAAAGCAGATAGCAGAATCACACATCACCCTGACCTTTGGGAGAGTAGACTTTGGCCTGGTCAGGGATCAGTTTCAAAGAATCCCATGGAAGACAGTCCCAGAGAGAAAAGGGATCAAGGAGAGCAGGTTGATTTTCAAGGTTTACCTCCTCCATGTTCAAGAATGGTCCATCCAGCTGAATAGGAAGTGAAAGAGAAGTGGCAGGAGACTCACACAGGTGAACAAGGAGTTCCTGACTAAATTCAAACATAAAAAGAAAGCATACAAGAGGTGGAGGTGACAGGTGACTTGGGAGGAATATAGAAACAATATCTCACCACACAAGAACATGGTGAGGAAGCCAAAGCTCATCTGCTGTTGAGTCTGGCAAGAGACACAAGTCAAGAATGCCTTCTACAGATATATCAGCAGCAAAAGGAAGAGTTTAGAAAATGTGGGCCCACTGGCAAAAAGGGCAGGGACCTGATGACAGAACACAGAGAAGTCCAAAGTACTGAATGTTTTCTTCACCCTGGTTTTTACTACCCTCATGATCCTGGAATTCCAAGCCTCCACAGGAGCTGAGGAAGCTGGAGAATGTAATTATGAGGCTACTTTCAATTATCTTTGAAAGGGCATGATGATGGGGAGAGGTTCCTGAGGACTTTAAGAAAGTAAATGTCATTCCTATCTTTCAGATGAGCAAGAAGGAGGATCTACATGCTCATGAGCCTCCCTTCAGTCCCTAGGAAGGTGATAAAATGAACCTGGAAAACACCTCCAAAGTGATTGGGAGTACTTAGTACAGATTTATGAAGAGGACATCATGCCTGACAAATACAGTTGCTTTCTGCAATGAAAATGAAATTGAAAATACTGGCTGGGTAAACATGGGAAAAGTAGTTGATGTCGTTTAACTTTACTTTAACAAGCCTTTGGTACAGTCTCCCATAACATCCTCACAGATAGGCTGATGAAATACAGGTGGACAATGCAGTGGGCTGAAAAGTGGCTGAACTGCCATTCTCAAAGGGTTGTGATCAGGGGCATGAAATCCATCTGGAGGCCAGTCACTACCGGTGTATCCCAGGAGCTGACAGTGGAGCCAATACTTTCTGGCATCTTCATTAAAGACATCAAAGAACCTCAAAGGGACCACAACAGGTAAGAGAATTGGACCAAAAGGAACGTCATGAAGTTCAACAAAGTAAAATGCAAGGCCTTGCACCTGGGGAGGAACAATACCATGCTCCAGTACACACTGGGGGCAGACCAGCTGGAGAACAACTCTGCAGAAAAGGTCACAGGGATCCTGCTGGCAACAATTTGAACATGAGCCAGTCATGCACTTGTGGCAAAGAAAGCCAACAGCCTCCAGGGCTGCATTAGAGAGATCACCAGAAGGTCAAAAGGATGTGATCCTTCCCTTCTACTCAGTTCTGGGCAGACCACATACAGAGTATTGCATCCAGTCTGGGCTTCCCTGTAAAAATAAACATGGACATATTGGAGCAAGTGCAGATGAGGGCCACAGATAACAGGATTGAAAACTCAAAAAGAGAAGGCACAGGGTAAGTCTTATTAATGTGAATAAATAATGCTGTTACAAACTAAAGAACACTGAGTCAAACTCCCTCAGTAGCACCCAGTGACAGGGTAAGAGGCAACAGGCACAGACTGAAATAAAGGAAAATTCCACTTTCCAAACATAAGAAAAAAAAAAAACGCAAGCATATAAAGCCTTGAAAAACGTGGTCTGGTATCATTGTGATTCTACTTCAGGTAGGAGGTTGAACTCTAGTTCAACATCCCTTAAAACCCTCTGACATTCCTTACAACCTGAATTATCCCATGATTCTTAAACAGTGGAAAAGTGCTGTTAGTCTAGATGGCACATGCACCCACAATGGACATGATAAAACTATGCTGAGCTGCAAAATAGTCTTCACAGTATCAGAAGAGGCACATAAACATTAACCTCAAATTCTTATACTCCACATAGCTATTTGTCACTCCAGAAGCTACAGTAGGAACAACATCCGCAATGGTGCTTAAGTTTTATGTCTAATGCTCAGGAATGTTGATGCTTGTTTGGTAACACAATAAAGTCAATACAATGACAGTTTCCCTTTAAAAACCACTCACACAAGAGAAAGAAATTATGAAAATTAAGGCTACAAATTATCACCTAAAAATTAGGAAAAAGGCCTCAATTATAATAGTCTTCAAAACATTTTAACACATTTTCACATAAGAACTGTAGAGAATGGGATATACTACAGGTGAGAGTTTGACCTAGTCATCTGATAACACTCTGATTTGCTACTTCATAAAAAATATATATATATCTGTTAGCTAAATATTTAAGATGTCAAGATACTGTTGCTATAAGTCAGCAGGAAAAGAAAGAAAAAAAAAAAAAGGGAAAAATCTTCAGTTTTCTCTTAATAGTAATGCTCCTTCAGCCTCTTCAGCTTCCCAAGAAAGATGGGATATAGGGAAGCTAAAGCAGGCTGTCTTACCATGGCAGAAAGGCTGCAGAAAATGGAATGCAAAAATGGTCAAATAGCAAACTGTCTTAACGTTTACTGAAAGAAATTTGCACAGTACACTGTTTCACTTGCATGATTCAGGAATAACTCTAAAGTCTAACACAAAACAGAGAAAAGCAAGCTTATAAGTTTTACTTAGGTAAAACTTTACTTCTTAGGTAACAAGCTAGTTGGACAAGAATGCTTAAAACATATACTATTAGACCACATGTGTACCTGTATACAATAGCATTGACTGGAGATGGAGAAAGAAGACATTTTCTTTCAGTTTACTACAACTAGTTCAGTTCAATGTTTGAATATTTTGAGTTAAAAAGCTATTTGAAAGTGGGGGAGAAAAACTATTTTTTTGTTTTAAGCAAAAAAAAAATTAAAAAAAAAGGAGCAGAATGAAACCTTCAAATGCTGAAGGATAAAGCAGCCTGACAATTCAACAGGTACTCTCCCAGTAACAGAAGCATTTTATCCACTTTCTGTATCTTAGAAGCACTCTTTTCAATATCACGACCACTCTGTAATACTTCAATTTCAGTCATTTTCTCTCCTCCCTCTTCTTTCTGACATTAGTTCTATCTTGCTTCATAGCACAAATGTTACAATTATCCTGATAATGGTTGTCAAAGAGGAAATCCTAAATCAAGGGTTAACAAGCATCTGTGCTTCAAGGTAATTGTCATATATGCTCCCCCAGTTCTTATACTTTTCCCCTATGTACGTGCTCTTACACACTGGCTGAGACACTACGGAGCTTGACTCCTACAGTGCTCTCACATATGAATAAGATCCTAGCACAGACTGAGATAATATAGGTATCTTACCTGTTATTTGGACCAAACGCAATATGCATCTATGCAGAGGCCTTAAACAGCAATTAACTGGGAACAATTCCAAGCCATTCATCACTTCTGTAGTGACTTTCTGTCATATGGATCAGTCAATTGTTACACTTAAGACCTTATTGAAGAGTACTTGTAAAGGAACCCTACAAATGACGTATAACAGCTAGAATTCCTATAAAAACAACAGGTACAAGCTACAAAGAATATTAGGAGAACATGAAGCATATTTATTTCTTCCCTCAAACTATGGGAATGAACTTTCTTTGGTATATCCCACCACTACTACTGAGATGAGCCCTGGGGAATATTTAGAGAGAGGCATTCAACTGCCCTCCCCAAGTTAATGACCGCAGCACATTAGATCCCTGTACCAGTGATTTCCTCTCACAGAGTGTTTTCACTACAGCAAAGGAAAGTGAAACCAGGGAGGTCAGTGTCACCTGCTGTCCTCAATACTAAGCAGCTGAAAGCATCACCAGCAGCATTATTTCCAGCACCCTAACTGATGAAATTTCTCTGCAGGAATACAGGTTTACTGTGTGATAAATGCAATGCACCAGGCAGCCATAACTCATAGCCGATTTAATGTTTTAAAATTAATGCATTTTAAAGGCAAACTTTTTCCTTCTCATCAAAATTAAACAGTAGGTTTGTGTTTGTATGTCTCTTATACTCTGGGATCTACAAACCCAAGCTGTTTATACTGAATCTTCATGACTGCTGCACAGTGGCACCTATCTGGTTTGGAAAAAGATGTGTTTGCACATGTGGCTGCCTGCATGTGTGAAACTGCAGATAAAGTCTCCTCCAGTCGCACTTTCTTTTGCCCTCTGGTGGCTTTATAAGTCCCTACATGTAATGGAAGTGCAGGACCTATTTTGAGTTGAAAAAACACATTTGCACTTGGAAAATGAATTGGCTTCCACCTACACTTGCACGTATTTCAAAAAGAAATTAAATTCTTAAGAGAAGCAGAGGCAAGCATAAGCATAGAGGAAGACAGTGACATACAAAATTATTTTAATTATTTAATTTCAAAATGATCTGGGAAAGGTTTTTAATCAACTTTAAGAATGCTGCTTTCCTTAGTCACTCACTCTACAGATAGTCTATTTTTGTTGCAGTAACAACCTGACCTAAACAAACAAACAAAATTTCTACATTGTTATGCTTGATACAGATTTTGCTTTAAAATTTCATTTTACCTCTTCCTATTGAGAGGAAATAATCTACCTTTATCCCATGGATTTAAGACAAGGATTTATCTAGAAGGCTAAAGTCAAAAACAGAAGATGGATTCCACTGTGACCTCCCCAAATAGTGTTATTAGTGTCACAGTGTCAACTCCTAGCCTTAGAGGAGTTGACACTTTTAGGTAATTACATGCCATGCCAAAGGCAAGAACTGAGGGACTCCAGAAAACTTGTTGATCAAACTAGTGATAGATGAGCTTCTCTGTACACAAAATTTAGTTAATGCATGTAGAGAAAAATAATATAAAACATCCCAATATGCTGCTGCACTAAGAACAAGTAGTCATAACTCAGAGAAAAAAACAAAAAGCTTTGTATTAAGACTAACAGTTCTCTGAACCTAGTGTGCAGCAGCAGCTATGAAAGTCAGCAAAATATTGGACATCCTTAGAAAGAGCACTGAGAATAATACAGAAAGGATTATTTCATAGCCCTATAAACACCTGACATGTTGTATCTCAAATGGAGAGTGCAATTCTAGTGTTTGCATCTAAAGAAGGGCAGAGCAGAGTTGGAGAAGGGCAACATAAATGAAGATGATAGAACAACTGTCTTATTAGGTCTATTTCATTTGGAAGGAAAACACCTTGTGAAGAACATGATCTACAGAAACAGAAAAGCAGCAGCAAGGTGAAAGAAGTGTTGGTACAGTCCTAAGTCAAATGCTTGGTGAGACACATCTGTATCTGCCACCAGTATGTTAGTTACATCAGTGCAGCAACAAGTGTAGTTCCACATAAAGTATCTAAGTTAAACTACTTAAATGATAACTTTGCCTTCACCTGATGGTGCATTTCTGGCAGCAATTAAGATGAATAGGATATCAATGGACATTTAGACATTTTCGGGCTGGTTTTCCTTTTCTTTATGCATTATTTCCTTCATGACACCCACAGAACAAGGTGACAAATATTCTTCCTACTGTTTTTAGGAAGATTTTTAAAAGAAGTTTGAAATCTGTGACTTTCAGCTTAAAAAAAAAAAAATTGAGAATGCACATTCATATCTTCCTTTTTGGCCTTGCATTTCTATGTGTAGTTGTACGTAATGTCCTTCATCCTCTGATCCCACAGGAATTTTTAAGAAGAAAACCCTAAGAGAAATAACTGAGGCGCGTTCTTCTCCAAGCAGCACAGGATCAAGCATTCTGTGAAAAACCTGACTTCCTTCAAAATCGCTGTTGTTTAATTGTACTTGAGGAGACTGAATTCACACATTTCAAGGATGACAGAAGTACCAGGCAGCACGTGACACCAGCATCTTTGCTCAGGACTGCCAATGGTCTCACTGTTATCAAGAGGAAGAGAAAATGTCAGCTGTTTCAAAAAAAAAAAAAAAGATAAAATAAAAGAGAACTATTTCTCTCTGAGTTCTGCTGAAGATCATCCAGCGATGAAAAGCACTGGGGAAAGAATCACAAGCAACTCTTAAAACAATTCTTCAGTATATTCTATATAATTTATTGACATTAAGAGTTTGAATTATTCCCTTTTAATTACTCATGGCATGGACATTTCTTAAACCTCAGATTACTCAGAAACTTTGTGTAAACTCAGAAATTACCATCCTGGCAAAGAGCTCTGGTTCATGATCCAATTCAGAATTTAGCATCTGAAAGCAGGTAGGAAAAAAAAAAAAAAGTACCCTCTTCAGAAGCAAGAGCTAGGATTAGACAATTATCATCATTAGACACATATTTTGCCTCAATGAATGTGTACACCTAATACCCAGTAATTAAATATTCACTTCAAATTGAGAAGTGTCAAGCTTTCTCTTTAATTCATCAGCATTCTTTAAGAAATACTTGCATAATACCTAGCAATCCTCATCACAACATGACCGCCCCATAGCACTAGACACTGTATAAACGCTCTACAAAAAGAGTAACTCCGTTCCAAAATATCCTCTTCTCTAGAAAGACCAAATTACCTCTAAAATTATTTATCTTTATTGAAGTTCTACCTCCTTATGCCTCTTTCTCTTATATGTGTGGAAGACAAGTAAAAAGATTTCACATACCCATGAAGCTGGAGGTTTCTAGATATAGTAGCTATAAACCTCCTTTTGAAGAAAGTTTCCTACCTGTATGATTCTGGGCAAACTACGCTTCATAACTATGACTTTGGAATCAGATGCTGTATGTACATCAGGCGGAAAAAACTCCATACATATATACATATCCCCACAGATGAAAAAAGCCTCAGATCTATAAAATCCCACATCATCATGCTTAGAAGTAGCTAAAATGCCTTCTTTGAACAAAAAGAGAAAAAAAAACACCAACAAAAAAACCCCTCCCCAAGCCTAAGAACTTCCCTATCCAAGGGGATGTTTCAACTTTTAAGAGCCCTGTTATATCAACTCAAGGCTTCTCTCAACCAGAGCAGTAAAATTTTCCCCAAATTATTCCATCAGCATCCTTCTCAAACACACACACAGGGCTTACAACTTTCTGTTTGATTCTTGACCCCACAAATACCCTGTTACCAGCTGAATACAAGTACCATTTCCCTCATGCAATTCTTAGCACTCAGTGGAAATCAACAAAAAGCTTTGTGTATTCCATTATTTTGCAAAGTTCCATTGCTACAAAAGAAAAAAGAAGCAAACATCATATCTCTTGTATTTCAAACCATTTAGCAAGACTGATAGCCTCTTCTTTGACTTTGAGGCAGTAGTATTAACTGCCTAGTTGTTAAGTAAAAGAAGTTTGAATATCTCAATAATATTACAGGGGATGATAACAACTGGATACCGCAGAAAGATTTTTCACCGCATCTAAAAACATGGTATGATAAAAAAAAAAAAAAGAGTTGCTAGAATCTAGGGAAAGCATGTTTAAAAAGAAGTATTTTTATCTTGAATAAGTCAGCCCCAGAAAAGGAATTAGTCTGAGGTCTGAAGATCAGCAAGTCCAGGTGACTGACACACTAAAACAAACAAATTATTCAGGAATTGGTATTTTTTTTGCATCACTAGCTACAAAATGCTTTTTAAAAGTTAATCAAGACTCAAAATCTCTCTTCAAAGTAGGTACACAGTATTACTCTTTCAGTTCAACTATTATATTCTCCAAAGGTCCTAGATGAAAGGCACACTCGTTAGACAAAAAACAAAGAATTCATAGCCTGGTTATGTTAACTATCAGAAGTGTGAGACAGCAAAAGAAAACAATATCACGCAATATAAGAGGGGAATTCTCAAAATTTTTTCGTGAGTGCTTCACCCTATTGCATTACTTCAATGAGCTATGAAACGCAAAAGGTACATGATTCTACTTATCTTGAATGCCACATTTCACCACGTATTTAAGCACCTTTAAAAAATAGCTATTAATAATGGACACAGTTCACATTTCTTCAATCTCTCCATTTCAATAACAGTCAAGATTTGCCAGAAGTACTGGACTCAGACACAAGAGATGGTCACAACACTGACAATGGCTCCTGACAGCATTGACTGGTACTTCATTCAGTGAGGAAAATAGCTAGGAGACATGTTAAAATAACAAATGCAACACATAAGCATTTTAAAGGTTTCAGTTGCTTAATGTGGTTGGCATTATGACTTGAAATAAGTTGTCTGCTGAACTCAGTATTCCTTATTATTAGAACACCACGCTGTGTGCTTTCTGTTGTATATGCTGCTATTTAGAGTTATTGATAATCATTTAAGAATGAGGTCTTGTTTTCTGCAGAAAGTTTATGGCTGATGATTCTAAATGAAGATGTATGAAGTACAAGCAATAAAGCTTAATGTTCAAAAACTAGGCAAAGCAAACTAAATCCAGAACACAAAGAAGCTAGAATAGAAAACATGCATATGAATTAATAGGTCCAATAATGTAAACTAGAAATATCCCAGAAATTTTGAGTGCTTAGATAGAATAGAATTCTATCAATCTCAGTAAGCTCTCTCCCAAACAGGGTTTTCAATTAATACGCATATTTCTAGAATTAATTTCTATAAGATGTGATAATGAACATAAATAATTTTACCCTCTTCTCAATAAGGCCTATATTTAAGTTTTTTTTTCACCATACTTTCTAGAACAATACTTGACTTGAGCTCAAAAATAGATACAAATCAATGGGGCCAGTCTCTTTTCAGTAGTGTCCAGTGATAGGACAAGGGGCAATGGGCACAAACTGGGACACAGAGAAGTTCCACCTCAGCATCAGGACAAACTTTACTAGGAGGGTGATGGAGCCCTGGAACAGGCTGCCAAGAGAGGTTGTGGAGTCTCCTTCTCTGGAGACTTTCAAAACCCACCTAGATGCATTCCTATGCAATCTGCCCTAGGTGAACCTGTTTTGGCAGGGGTGTTGGACTAGATTATCTCCAGAGGTCCTTTCAGACCCCTGCCATTCTGTGATTCTGTGTAAATTAAGACTGGATAACATTAAATGGTACATTACATGCATGAAATACTGGACTTGATAAGCTATCTTGTATTACCTTGCTGTTTGGTCATGTCGGAAAAAAGAGGCACATACATTCTTTAAAATGTTTCACACTATTCCAGGCAGCACAATATTCTTTAAGAAAAAAAAAAAAAAAAGCAATCAACTCAGAAAGGCTAGAGAAAGAAACTTACAAACTCATTTTGGTTTTCTTTAAAGGACACTTCAATTCAACATAAATTTAAGGAAACACTTCTTGCTGTGAGGGTAACAGAGCACTGGAACAGGCTGCCCAGACAGGTTGTGGAATCTCTGACTCTGAAGACATTTAAAACCTATCTGTACATGTTCCTGTGTGATCTACTCTAGGATCCTCCTCCAGCAGGGAGGTTGGACTAGATGATCTTCAGAGGTCCCTTCCAACCCCTGTCACTCTATGACTCTGTTTAACCTTCTCAGATCCTCCTCTGAAACCAGCCAGAAAATTACTATGACAACTATAGAATTTCAGGCCCGATTACTGCTTTCTCATTTTCTCCATGGATTGCTTGGCAAGGTGAGGATGTTATGTCCAGTAAGTCAACCAGAGAGTAAGAAGTAACCAAAAAGACAGGTTGATACCATTTCAGCGCTCTGTCTTCATCAAAATACCCATAATCATACTCAGTTTGGAAAACTGAAAAAGCTCTTTATTACTCATTTTCTATAATTCTCTTTAAAAGATTCATATAAGGTGTGTGAAAGAAATCCAAATTTTAGCACTTATTTCAATCCGAAAGAACTAGGAAAACCAAGCAAGCCTAGAACTTCTCTCTAACACAGCCACACAGTTGAGCAGCAGGAATTCCCATCTCTATAGCTGTCCACAGGTGCTGAAACTCACTACCTTATTCCTATATCCTTGGACGGTATTTCCATGAAAGAATGGGCTAGTATTTACTAGAGGAAATAATATTTATTCCAATCCACAGCACAGATTTCTTGCTTGTCACTGAGAAAGAGTACTCCCTTCCCCAAGTGATGCAAGTGGATTTTTCAAGCCTCATGACAAACTCACCTAAGAAATGGACAGAGATCCTTACTCTCAGCAGCTGTGCCCTTCATGTTAGGTTACACAAGGAGCATTCCTACTGTTTCTGATGAGATACTGGGATAATAATTTACAGTTCTCTGTGGGCATATCTGCATTTAACATATGACACCCAACCTTCAGTGTAGTTTTAAACGGAGCCTGATGCAGGCATGATGCTGCTTTGAAAGACATTTACTGCAACTTTCAAAAACAAACGTATAAAAGAATAAAAACAATGACACCAGTAATACGGGGAGTATATTTTATTTGCAATGTTCTGCATTAATCAGGCAAGGAATTATTTTTATTTTGCTGCTTTTCTTGACACAAATACAAAAGTAGACTTCTAACCAAGATGACCTAAGGAGATAAGTGAGATATAGGCAAAGGTACAGCAGAACTGTTGAAAAATGTCTGCTAATAGTTCCATTTAAAGTGTTTACACATAGCTAGATGTTCAATCTTTGCACATTCAAAACTATCAACAGACTTTAACAAGTTTAGTGTGGTTAAAAAGGACTTACTTTTATTGTAGCAGGTTGCTAGTACACCTTTATCTGCAGGACTGGTACTAATGTGCCAAATTTCACCCACTTGATGAAGAAGAACATTTTTGTTTATAATGTTATTTTCATCATCAAAATCTATGATGTGAATCTGCAAATACAATAAAAGAGAACATTATGGTTTCAAATGTTTTCCTGTGGGTCTTAATTATACACGATGACTGCACAGAACAATTTAATGAGATGTCTATAACCAATATCTACTTCAATTAATTGTTATACTAACAATTTAGTATATCATTGATTTCATGCAGGATATACTTTTCTAGAAAAACACAAGCAATTTCCCTATTTTGAGGAAATATCGTGTTTATTTTCCTCAATTTTGCAACTTAAAGCTTGAAGGTGATTTTTCATTTTATGGCTAATAGTAAATAAGCCACTTGTATTGCAATTCACACTTACAGCAATAAACAGAAATAACATTACAGTCCTTAGTCTAAATGTCTGCATCAATTCTTTATCCAAATCACTGAATTCAAACATCCTATGATGAAAGAAGGGGAGAGAGGGAAAGGACTCCTGTTTGAAACAAATACTCTAAACTCAGTAAGAAAATTTGAGTTCACTCAGCAATCCCATACTTCTACCAGTATATGAATCTGCAATACTTTTTATACTATGAGGAAAAATAAATTGTTTCTCTTCATCTTTCAGTTCAACCTTTATATTTAAATATATAGACAAGATTTTTAAAAGACAGAGCTAGGTTTGCTTTCTGTGATTCTGATTTTTGTTGTGGGTTTTTCATTTCTTTTGGGGTTTGTTTTTTTTGGGTTTTTTTTTTTTTTAATAAGTCTGTGTTACGCTCATTTTTATTCCCTATTTTTAGTTAGTTGTTTTTCTATAGTTGCCTCAGACATAGAAGAAATTGAGAAAGGTTCTAGCCTGGCACAACACCTACAAGTAACTTTATTCATGGGACTAATTCCACTAAGCTCAACAGTAAGCAAAAATTCTAGAAGACTGACAATTTTTACAGAATTGTATCGTCATTAAAGCAAAGTTCTGTGAACAATGAAGAGAAAAAAAAAGAAAAACAAATGAGACATGCTATCATAATGACTGAATTAAGTCTACTGAATTAACTAGCAACACAATATTACAGAAAGTTTTCTTAAAATACAGAAGCTGCTGAATGGGTCTCAATCTAAATTAGCAACACTACAGACTTCTCTAGAGTGAATTTACATGTTACCTTTTTCTTTCACATCCAAACACTGTTATCAGCAACTGCTCCTTCAAATATAATGCTGGAACCTCATCAACTGTATTGTTCTTCCATTTTGTCATCCAAGGCATACAAGCACCTCTGCAGTTGATTAGCAAGGTGTCTTTTCAGACCTCATTTGTTGCCCTGAACCTAGAAACCTACCCAGGAACCAAGACACTATCCATCTCAGGATTCAGGACGCTATCCATCTAAACCAACAGCTGCATATCCATCTTCCTGTCCAACTTAAAGAGTGACCTTCCTACCTTTCAAAACTATCCATAGTAACATCACTTAGACTTATCTATTGTTTCACTTTATTTTGGCTTTCTGTACATCCCCTCCAATTATACATTGTATCACAATTCAGGAACTTTTGTCTACACAAATCATAGAATCATAGAATGTT
>JAVSBS010015538.1:54493-89032 GCA_033124195.1 Coracias cyanogaster | reverse complement strand
GAAAGGTTGGACTTGATGACCCTGGAGGTCCTTTCCAACCATAATGATTCTGTGATTCTGTGATTCTGTGATTCTGTAACTGTAACTTCCAGGCTCTAGCCTTATTTCCAAAATAATTGTCTGAGGAATTGTCTTTGTTTTTCTCTAACGTACTTTTCAATATTGAAGAAAGTCACAGTTCAGTGACATTCTCTAAATTTCCAGTTTGCAATTTAATTTTGGTTCTTTGCAAATATGCTTGTTAAAACCCTGTGCATGATTTACTGGAACTAAATAACAGGAAATGTACCTCATATTTAAAAGAAATCCTTCAAACCCTGTTGGGAGGTACTAACTGATATTATGGTATGGATCAAGACTTCTTTTACCAGTACAGTATGAACTGACAAGCCATTTCCTTCCTTTTAAATTTTTTTTTATTTGCTGTTTTTTTTTTACATTTCTCTTCTTTTTGAATACTGTGGAGCTGTCACATTACTTATGGAATCACCAGTTACAATATGTATTTTTGTAGATCTATTTTTATTTTTCTTTTGCTCATGCACATAAGCCAGGATAAACTAGGCAATCTTTTCTTTTCTTTTCTTTCTTTTTTTTTTTTTTAAGAAATTGGAGGGCTTATTTATTTCTTTTAACTTATTAATTTAAAAGCGTCGGAGAAATCACCACAAATCACCACTGTAACTTATCATTATGCTTAAATCCACTGTAACCGTCATAGGGACTTATTTGTCCATTAGTGGCTGACTGCAATGTGTCTGCATCCGGCACTTAGAATTTCTTCTTGCTTCTCTCTTTCAGTAATGACTTAATTCTGAACCTTTTCACAGTGTAGTACTATTCAGAGTAAAAAAAGAAAAAAGCTTTCCAATACTTGTCAGGCAGTTGCTGCAGTCTATCATCACAGCATATGTGAACTATTATGATTTAAAATGTTTACAGAAACAAGTGTCCTAAATCTGTGCTTTCCAAGCAGCACCTAAACAACAACAAAGCTCTGTATCCTGAAATCCCTGTGGTTGCCACAAATATCTAAAATGCAGTGTATGTGTGATACTATACCTATTGGTTTAACCATTTTGCTGGGATGTGCCAAGAACTCTAATGGTTCTGCTAATTTCTTTTTATTTTTAGAAGCAAAACTGCCAGGGCTCAGTGCTGGGGCTGCTCCTGTTTAACATCTTTATCAATGATCTTGATGAGGAGATTGAGAGAACCCTTGTAAGTTTGCGGATGTTAGGCGGGAGTGTTGGTCTCCTTGAGGGTAGGGAGGCCTTTCAGAGGGACCTGTACAGGCTGGACCAATGGGCCATGGTAAATTGTATGAGCTTTCACAAGGCCAAATGCTGAGTCCTGCACTTGGACCACAACAAATCCATGCAAAGCTATAGACTTGGGGAGGAGTGGCTGGAAAGCTGCTCAGCAGAGAGGGACCTGGGGGTGTTGATTGACAGCCAGCTGCATATGAGCCAGCAGTGTGCCCAGGTGGCCAGAAAGGCCAATGGCATCCTGGCCTGTATCAGGAATAGTGTAGTCAGCAGGACTAGAGAAGTGATTGTCCCACTGTACTCAGCACTGGTGAGGCCACATCTTGAGTATTGTGTTCAGTTTTGGGCACCACAGTACAAGAAAGACATCAAGGTTCTGGAGAGGGTGCAGAGAAGGGCAAGAAAGCTGGTGAAGGGTCTTAAGGATAAGTCTTATGAGGAGCATCTGAGGGAACTGGGGTTGTTTAGCCTGAAGAAGAGGCAGCTTAGGGGAGACCTCATTGCCCTCTACAACTACCTAAAAAGAGGTTGTAAGGAGGCAGGCATTGGTCTCTTCTTACAAGATGCAACTGACAGGACAAGAGGAAATGACATTAAGTTATGTTAGGGGTGGTTTAGGTTAGATATTAGGAAAAACTTCTACACTGAAAGGGTTGTCAAGGACTGGAACAGGCTGCCCAGGGAGGTGGTGGAATCACCATCCCTGGATGCATTTAAAAGCCATCTAGATAGGGTGCTCCAGGATATGGTGTAGAAGTGGGCCTGGTAGAGATAGATAATGGTTGGACTCAATAATCTTATAGGCCCTTTCCAGCCATAGCAATTCTGTGATTTTGTAATAAAATTTTTATCACATTTATCAAGGTAAATCTGAATAACTGACAATATTTTTTTCCTTTGGTTAGCTTTTTCTTATTTTGTCAATGGTCCGTGACATGTAAGACAGCTATAGAGCATGCAATACACACTAACTGGGCAAAGAGGTTTTTTCTTGATGTCCATCTAGATGCTTTACTCAACACAGCATTCATTAAAGCTTGTGTGTCACCTACACTTTGTCATTCAGTTTTCTATTTACTTTTTGGGACTTAGACCCCACCCTTCCACTTTAGGTCCCTGTCACCATTAATTACCCAGCTCATCTGTTAAAGGGCTGCACTTTCCATTTTTTTAGTAGAAAGCTTGCCCACAACTTCTTCCTGAAAGCACACGTATTGAAAACTGAGGTAGTACTTTACACAAATACCCCCAACAGAGGCATTCCTTGAAGATTGCTGCCCAGGAGCTAGAGCAGCTGATCAGCCAGCTGGCCAGGGCTGGCTGCACCAAGGTGAGGATTTTTGAAAGTGCCCAAGAGCTGGACACTCAGATCTGAATTAGAAGGAATGCTTTGGGTGTGTATTTGGATTTTTTCTCTTTTGAAACTTCAATCTAACGTGTATTTAACTGAAGTTAATTCTGAAGGCTTGTGTACACACAAATAATGCCAGCATATTTAAATGGATGCTCTTAATGAGTCTACATAGATTTAGCTCGCTTTTGTTAGGCTGTCAAGACTCTATTTATTTTTCTACATCCAGCACCACCAGTGGAAGCGGTTACATCATCCTTGCTCCTCATTACTCCTGAATAATTGACAGGGAAGCTATGCTTGTTCTAGCTGACATTTCATAGTTCTATACTAGAAGGACGTTTCCTCTCCTCTCTTACTGCTTAGTCACTCTCACCTCGTAGCTCCATCCCCACTCTATCCACCCATTGCATGTCCCTCCTGGACTGCCTTTATTCCTGCTCTGTAACCTCTGTTTTCTCCCATGACACGCACAGGCTGTGCAATGTTCTGCTGCTTGTTTGGTGTGTTGGGTTTAGCAGAAAGCTGCTCTGGATTCCAAATACATTGTGTAGGTCTTTTGGCTGAGGAGGAGCTCGGAAGTGGGAAACTGGAAGGGATGACTGCATATGGGTTAAATTGCAGGCAATGCGAGCAATGTCTTTCTTCCTTTTTGTTTCAAAATCTTGTTTGCCTGACTAGCAAGTCTTCAGTTCTCCCTCTCCTGGATGGAGTAAAACTACATTTGTTACCTATCTCTGAACAAGTAAGATCTCTATGGGAAACCGATTCATGCAGGGCATTCTTCCCATGGGACAGCTAATCTGTGCAGCAGCCTGGGTGGCCTGGGAGGGGTCTGTCATCAAGCTTGGATTGTAGGTTTGAGGCATACACTATGCACTTACCATCCATCATGGTATTATTCATACAGGGCAGTAATCCTCCTCAAAGTGTAATTATGCACAGTCTGCTGAGCTCCCCAAATGTAATTACCTCTCTATGGGGCTGGATTATGTTCACAGGCTGAGCCAGGACATGATTCTCCCTTTCAGGGCCTGGGTGCCCCATCCTCTTGCCAAGATTTTTTTTTCTTCTGTTCCTTCTTGACAGGTAAACAATGGGGGTGAAAAATAAACATTTTCCTTACACAGGCACCAGCTGTACCAAGACAACTGTGGTGTGGATCTCCTGCCCCTTACAGGCTTGATAAGCTGCAGAAATTGTGCCATGTTTTGAAATGCAAAAAAAAGATGCCTACATAGATTTCACTGGCCTGGGCATTTCCAGGGACCTCAGACAACTTTCACTTTCCAGATTATGGGATACAAAGCACTGGCTGCATGGACAAAGAACATTATAAATGTGTCTCTGAAAGGTTTCTGAAAAAGAACAGGGACTCTCATTGGACGTTTTGTTGTAACTTTCTCCCTCCTGCTGCCTACCTCTGCTCCTGAACTCTGCCCATGCTACTTAGCTACTGAAGGAAGAGTGTCTGTCAAGTTTCCAAACAGACACAGGTAATTCTGATGGGTTTTTTTTTTCAATATCTTCTAATAATTTGTCCCTCTGTGCACACCTGGCTGTGGGCCAGGAAAATCCAAAGTGTTTCCAGGGAGATTTGAACTCTGCTGAGTGCTATATATTACAGTAGACTCAAATAGAATAAATCCAATATTTTTATGGAACAGTGTAGATACAGAAACAGGAAAATTGCCACAGACACATTCTCCGTCTCCAAAGGGAGGCAAATAAAATATTTGCTCAGGCTTTGTTGAGCTTCCTATCCTCCATTATTACAAATACCTTCCGGTCAAGAAAATCTTCATGGTGCTGGGTCTTAGCTGCTCACCTCTGCTGCTCCTCAGCAGGGAAGAGCAGCCTGTTCTGGATGTATGCAGGGCTGTCTTGAGGCCCTGTTCCCTCGAGTAGCCAAATGGCTTACCAACTGCTTGACTGCTTTGGACATGCAGATTTGTGATACTATTAGCCTTATAGAGGAAATGAGAAGATACCCTGGATAGGGCTGAGCTGAGAAAGGCACCTGTTTCTTGTTACTCAGATTAATTACTTGAGATGATATGGAGAGCTTCACCAGTGCTAGGGGATCCAACTTATTTGGAAATAATTAGGGCATGAGTTTTTGCCCCTCTGCAAGGCTTAATAGATCAACTTTGCATTAAGACAAAGTTAGGCTTTTGCATTTCACCTCGACTTGGTGACAAATGATGCCTGCAGATTAAATTTCCCACCTGCATTTACTTCATTGTACTCCATATTACAAACGTGTAGTGAAAGATCCGTTTTGGTTGTCAAGGCGTGACTTACACGACCAAATCTCTGAGTATGGAAGCATTTCATAGGCATTTTCAAGGTTAACAATTAAAAGAATGGTTAACTCCACAAGAAAAAAAGCAAAACAACATTTTATCCTCAGGAGTCATACTCGGCTGGTAAACACATAGTGGCTTAATATAAAACATATCAACTCCTCCCTGTTATTTTTAGCATAGCCAATAAAGTTTTGATGCACCATTATATGCTTCAGTCACAGGGTAAACTCTGTCATTGTGCAAACAATAAAAATTTATTGGCAAGGGGGAGGTGTATCAAATTCTCTTGGTATTTTACTGTGTGCCTAGGTACATGAGAAATTCATAGTCCTCTTTGTCACTCCAGAAGAAGATTTTCCAGAAGGTGGTAATGAGTTATGGGTGGTGTTGAGACTTCTGGTTGTCCTGATGAAGCGCTTCTACCATGTTATGTACCTGCAGACTCTCCATCGTACTGCAGTGAAGCCTGGTCTTCAAAATTCCTTCCAAGAAGTCAACATGGATGTGGTCTCCTGGCCTTAAACAGTTCTCCTCCTGTAAGTGCAATTTCTCCAACTTCCCCTCTTTCACTGAGCAATCAAGGTCAAAGTATGAGGAGCGAAATTTTCTGCTGCTACATTATGTATAGGGCTGTGCATAAAGGCACTGGTTAAAATGAAATAACACTTGAAATGGAAAATTTTCAGGTCTTGTTTTTTAAAAGTTTATAAAGCTTCAACCTTAAAAAACCTCTTTTTTGGTTATTGCTCCAGAAATATCTTTTTAGCAGTTCTGACAGCTTTCAGAAACAAAAGAGCCTTCCAAGAGAATTTTAAAGAGTTTTTTGAAAACACTTTTGCCTTTGTATTTGAGAAAGGCTTTGGCAGCTCTGTAAAACAGCAGTGCTTCTCTTCGCTCCCTCTTCTCTTTGTCAATCATTTGAATTTACACTACATTTAGAGTTTGCCACGTGAAGTACTAGAGACCTTAAAATCCTTCCAAACTGGTAATTTTTGTATAGAAAATTTTGCTGTGAGGACATGTGAAACTGAATCAAACAAATGAATAATTTGGAAAATGATGAAATTCTGAATGTATATGTTAAAGAGCAGACACATTCTCTACTTCTCCTTCTAACCAGAGATTTTTTGTTCTTTTAATAAAAAGAACACAAGTGTTAGGCACTGCTGAAAGAAACTGCTGATAAGGTAGCTGCACGTTTTTTTCAAAAATGGATTTTTGCTGTGAAGAATTTGACTGAAACATCCATGTGAAAGGAAGAACAGAATTCCTGATTGATTTTTGGTTGGAGACAATGTAAATGAGAAGGAACTCCACCAATTCATCAGGAATGCACCAAGGTCAGCACTATGTATGTAAGAGGAAGCTAAAAGAGGCAATGCAATTAATTGCACTCAGTGATGCAAGCGATTTATTAGTAATTTGCAATATATTGAACTGGAAGCCTGTCTTACAGCCCAGTAAAGAAAGTGTACCTCTTCCAGCAATAAGTCAGTCCTTCCTTTTTCACTCCTCTCCTTGTACATGTGGTACATTTCTGTTAAAACTATAAAAACAGAAGTGTGGCTCAGCTAGTCAAGCACATCTCCAATGTGACTTCATGTCTATCATAAAGCAAAGCTAAACTCTCTGCCTTTGTTCTTCTGTGCAGTCTTTATTAAGTATACATTTAGCAGAACTTTAAAGCCATTTACCACATAAAATATTTCACGGAGTTTATAGAGCTTCTGACAGCATAAACAGTAGGTAAGCTGAGTCTGTAAAGCACAGGCATTCAAGTGATTGCATGGAAAATGTGATAACTATGGATGCACACCATGACACCAGTAAGCACATTAATATTTATATTTCAGTCTGTATACATATTCCCACAATTTTTAAGTGTCTTGTGTTGGTGTGTTAGTTTATGGAATGTACAGCTTCTATGCATAATTAAAAAAACATTTAAAACATATTAAAAGCACTTTAAATGTATTAAAAACATTGTTCCCATTCTATTTCTGACTAGTAAGACAAAATTAGAGTATCATGCCAAAAGATATATATATAGCCAAGCATAAAAAGAATGTAGAGGTTAATTTGACCAGAATTTCCTTTACTGCATACTCAGAGTAAGGAAATTGGAAATGTATTCAGATAGACACATCGGAGTGGGATTCTTCTATTAAATGTAGATGCTTATATATATATGCTAGGAGTTTATAGTCCCTTTATTGTAAATGGAAAGAAATGGACATTTCTAGGATGTGATTAATCCTCCTGAAGATAGACATCTAAAAATTAGACATCTAAAATAAGTCAGATTGATTTCTTCCTAGAAATGCTTATGTATGTGATGTAACAGCAGAGAGAGTTTAGCTCAAAAAATAAATATTGGTTAGGTAGAATGACTCTCACCCTTTAAAATATTGTCTGTTGCTGAAGAATAGAAAGGACGAAAACTTGCCTCCCTTGAAGTCAATGGTAAAAACTCTTTTCATTTTACTAAAGCCAGCATTTCACCCAAGGTTAATAAGTCACCATTAGTAAACCCTTAATGACTACTAATTATTCCTACTGCTCTCTCTAACCAAAGGAAAAATATTATTTGTATTTTCTCTAAATAATTTTTCAGGATTAACACAAGTATTTTTATTATTACTGAGTTCTCTCTCTAAGGAATCTGCATTTTGGTGTTCTTCAGGAAATACTTCCTGAAGTCTGATGAATTTCTGCTAACATGCTTAAGGAGTCATCAAAATAGGGAATCCAGGCTCACATTAGTTGTCGTGGGAGGAAACAAGATTTGCAAAACCAATAATGTAACTCTAGCATCTCCACCAAAGTCCATACTGTTGTGTAGGTTGCTGTCAGTTTATCAGATGTCTGAAGAAAATATTGCAATGAAAGATTAAATGTAGCTTTTCTGGGACATTACCTCTGGACCCCAGACCAAGATGTGCAGGATGTCCTGGGTCTTCACTTCTCTAGGGAAGGCTGGCCTCATTCAACTGTATCACTATACAACATTCAATCCTGTTTCTCCTCCAAGACCTTTACTTCCCAACAACATAAATATTACTTCTAGGGGCTCTTTCAACTAATAACATGAGGAATGCATTGCAGCCCGACGGACGTTTTTGGCATGAACCTGAATTGCATACCCAGACACAGCTGAGATAGCCAAACATACAGAGCAGTCTCAGCCATAATGCCTGGTAGGAGGACTTCCTGGTCAGAGCTATTCCCAGAACCACGTCAAGGTTTGTTTTGGACAGAGATTCCAATAAGAACCTGGAAATGAACTAACTTCCCCACACCAGAACCCAGAATTAAACTGTGAAACAAGGCTTTCTGGTGGCATAGAGTCACCATTAGCTCTGTCACTCTTGTTCTATGAAATTATTTTTTAGTGTGTTCTGTAACTTCATTTCTGTTAGCTTGGGGTTTTACCTTAGAGGCAGCTGGTATAGGTATCTTTTAGAAGGTCTGACCAGCTTAGGTGCTGATTAGCGGCTGCTGTGGTACGAGAACTACTGTGGGAGCTGACAAAATGAGCAGGCACTTTTTAGAGTGGACTCCAAATTTTCTCACGTTGTTACAATCATGTAGTTGAAACACAGCAAGTATGAATGCTGTCTCTAGGTGCTACACTGGAGCCTCTTTTTTCAGATAAATTTTCATACTGTGAAAAACATTGAGATAACATAATACATAGACAAAAATAATTGATCTTAAATTGTCTTCTTAGTTATTCATATAATGAACAGCATGCCACGGCTTCCTTCTCTCCACTGGCTATACAAGGTGCCTATAATGATTACTTCTATGTAAATGTCTACACTGTGACATGAATCAAACACTTTGTTTCCCTTTCCAGATCATGCTTTAAATTTGTGTGTTTTTTATATTCTGTATAGACAAGACCACCTCTTAATAGCATCCTGAGTTAATTGGTTGATGGATGGACACCATTCTCTCTGTGTGCTGTGTGATTGTGAAACTGCACAGTGGATGCTGATGATCAGAAGTGCACTCTGCAGATAAGCAGAATTCTGAAGCTGCAGTAAATAATACCTAAATTAAGGTGTTTTTAAATAAGTTAGTTTGGGTTTGATCTTTTTTTCCAGTTAAAAATGTAGAAGGAAATAAAATCCTGTGTTTGATAGAACTATTTTATTTTAAAAAAAGCCTCATAAACATTTTCTTTGGAGGAAAATCAACAGTATCCTGGGCTGCATCAAAAGAAACATGACCAACAGGTCAAGAGAGGTGATTTTGCCCCTCTACTCCGCTCTTTTGAGACCCCACCTGGAGTACCACGTCCAACTCTGGAGCCCCCATTGTAAAAGGGACATAGACCTGTTGGAGCAGATTCAGAGGAGGGCCACAAAGATATTCAGAGGAGGGCCACAAAGATGATCAGAGGGCTGGAACATCTCTTCTATGAGGACAAGCTGAGAGAGTTGAGGTTGTTCAGCCTGGAGAAGAGAAGGCTCGGGGGAGACTTCATTGCAGCCTCCAGTATCTGAAGGGGGCCTACAAGAAAGCTGGGGAGGGACTTTTTATAAGGGCTTTTAGTGATAAGAGGTTGGGGGTAATGGCTTTAGACTTGGGAAGGGGAGATTGAGATTAGATGTAAGGAAGAAATTTTTCACTCTGAGGGTGGTGAGTCACTGGAACAGGTTGCCCAGGGAGGTTGTAGATGCCCCAATGCTGGATGTATTCAAGACAAGGTTGGATGGGGCCTTGTGCAACCTGGTCTAGTGGGAGGTGTCCCTGACCATGGCAGGGGACTTAGAACTAGATGATCTTCAAGGTCTCTTCCAACCCAATCCATTCTATGATTCTATTGCAGGATATGAGGCCTTCTACAGACAGCTAGAAGAAGCCTCAAGATTACATGCCCTAATGCTCATGGGGGACCTGAATCACCCTGATGCTTGCTGGAAAGGCCACATAGCGAGGTACACACAGTCCAGGAGGTTCCTGCAGTGCATTGATGATAACTTTCTGAAGCAGGTGGTGGAGGAGCTAACATACAAAGGTCTGTTTTGGGACATTAAGGTTAGGGGCAGCCTTGGCTGCACTGACCATGAGGTGATGGAGTTTGGTATCATATGAGGAAGAAACAGAGCAATAAATCAAATTACAACCCTGGACTTCAGGAAAGCTAACTTTGTCTTTTTCAAAGACCTACTTGGAGGAATCCCAAGGGCTAGGACTCTAGAAGGTGGGGGAACCCAAGAGAGGTAGTTAATATTCAAGCACCACTTCCTTCAAGCTCAAGATTTGTGCATCCCTGTGAGTAAAAAATCAAGTAGAGGAAGCAGGAGACCTGCATGGATGCGCAAGGAGCTGCTGGAAAAACTAATATAGAAGAAAGAAGTTTACAGTATGTGGAAAAAGGGACTGGTCACTTGGAAGGATTATAGGAATGTTTTCAGGGTATGTAGGGATGCAACAAGGAAGGCCAAGGCCCTTTTGGAATTAAATCTGGCAAAGAATGTAAAAGACAAAAAGAAGGGCTTCGTCAAGTACATAAGTAATAAAAGGAAGACTAGGGAAAATGTGGGCCCACTGCTGAATGAGGTGGGAGCTACAGTGAAAGAGGATACAGAGAAGGCAGAGTTAGCGAATGTCTTCTTTGCTTCAGTCTTTACCACTAAGACCAGCCCTAAGGGATCCCAGCCCCTGGAGAAAGTCTGGAATAAGGAAGACTCTCCACTGGTCAACGAGGATTGTGTTAGACATCATTTAGGCAAAATGACCACTTAGAAATTCATGGGTCCCCATGGGATCCACACATGAATGCTGAGGGGACTGGCTGATGTTGCTGCTACGTTGCTCTCCATGATTTTTGAAAGATCATGGAGGAAGGGAGAGGTGCCTGAGGACTGGAATAAAGCCAATGTCACTCCAGTCTTCAAAAAGGGCTAGAAGGACCTGGGAATTTAGAGACCAGTCAGCCTCACCTCCATCCCTGGAAAGGTGATGGAACAGCTCATTCTGGAGGTAATCTCTAAGCACATGGTGGAATAGAGAGTTATCAGGAGTAGTCAGCATGGATTCATCAAAGGGAAATCATGTTTAACTAACCTGATAGCCTTCTATGATGGTGTGACTGGCTGGATAGATGAAGGAGAGCAGTGGATGTTGCCTACTTTGACTTCAGGAAAACTTTTGACCCTGTCACTCATAACATCCTCATAGGTTATCTCAGGAAGTATACGTTAGATGAGTGGACTGTGAGATGGATTGAGAGCTGGTTGAACAATAGAGCTCAGTGGGTTGTGATTGGTGATACAGAGTCCAGTTGGAGGCCTGTTGCTAGTGGTGTTCCCCAGGGGTCAGTACTGGGTCCAATCTTGTTCAACATCTTCATCAATGACCTGGATGAAGGGATGGAGTGTACTCCCAGCAAGTTTGCTGATAATATAAAACTGAGAGGAGTGGCTGATACACCAGAAGGCTATGCTGCCATTCAGCAATACCTGGACAGATTGGAGAGCTGGGTGGAAAGGAATCTAATGAAGTTCATCAAGGGCAAGTGTAGGGTCCCACACCTAGGAAGGAATAAACCCATGCACAAGTAAAGGTTAGGGGTTGACCTGCTGGAAAGCATCTCCATGGAGAAGGACCTGGGAGTCCTTGTGGGCGATAAGTTAACCATGAGGCAGTAGTGTGCCCTTGTGGCCAAGAAGGCCAATGGTATCCTGGGGTGCATTAAGAGGAGGGTGACCAGCAGGCCAAGGGAAGGGAAGTTTTCCTTCCCCTCTATTCTGCCCTGGTAAGGCCACCTCTGGAGTACTGTGTCCAGTTCTGGGCTCCCCAGTTCAAGAGAGACAGGGAACTACTGGAGAGAGCCCAACAGAGGGCTAGAAGGAAGATTAAAGAGCAGGAACATCTCTTTTGTGAGGAAATGCTGAGACACCTGGGGCTGTTTAGCCTGGAGAAGTCTGGGAGAGGATCTTATCAATGTTTATAAATATCTGAAGGGTGAGTGTTAAGATGATGGGACAAGTTTCTTTTTGGTGGTGACCAGTGATAGGACAGGAAGCAGAAACTGCAACCCAGGAAGTTCCACCTCAACATCATGAACAACTTCTTTACTGTGAGGGTGCCAGAGCACTGGAACAGGCTGCCCAGAGATGTTGTGGTGTCTCCTTCTCTGTAGACTTTCAAAATCTGTCTGGATGCATTCCTGCGTAACCTGTCCTAGGTGAACCTACTTTAGCAGTGGGGTTCAACTAGGTCATCTCCAGAGGTCCCTTCCAACCCCTACCATTCTGTGACTCTGTGATATGTAAATGCTTCTTATGAAAATAAACTTTTTCCCAAAAAACCTTGCCCCACTTATCATTTTAGACCATCACTAATCAACAAGGGGTAAGAGCAAATATTGTTTAGCAAGAATGCTTTTTCAAACAACCTCAGACTTGGTATTACCAGTGTTACCTGGTCCAGTAGACAAATCTGAGGCATGACTTCTGAAGAGTCTGTGATGTACTGGGAACAGGTAGAGATGAACTGGTCACTGATCCTCCTGTTTCCAGAGCAGAAACTGAAAACTGTTCTTAGAGAAGCAAACTGAAGAAATCACCATGAGAGTGAGACACAAAAGACATGTCCAAGAAAAAATAATTTGAGAGCCTCCCAGTATGCAGAGTTACTGTTACCATTAATCCACACTCATTGCTATTAATTATCACTGGCCTTAAAATAGACTCCCAAACAATGTCCCACTAAATTATTTTTCTGATTAAGCACCTCCCGATTAAGTAGAGTGCACTGTACGGTACTTGAAAAATGGCACAATTTATGTACAAATCGAATACAAATAGAGTACTTATCAGATCCCCATTTAGGAACCATTTGCTAACACCAGAATATTTTCTTATTGGCACTCTGTAGTGATTATAGAAGAAAAAAGATAATTATCTGATTGGGGTAATAAAGAGACAAAGGGGATTGTGGTTTTATTTCTCCTATCACCTACCATGGAATGGGATAATTTGCAAGGAGCCAGTGTTCGGGGAGCCCTGGGTGGCTGTTTCAGCTGATGAAACAAAGAATGAAATCGCTAGATAATCACTCAGAGAGATGAGTTCATGCTACAGAACAATAGAATTTTTACTTTCAATTCTTTAGTTTTAGGCATTTAGTAACACTTTATCAGAACCTTGCAAGTAAGCTGAATATGTTTCTTAAAATGTTTGTCATAGCTTTTACTGCTTTTCAAGCAGGTGCTTTTTAAATGCCTGTAACAGCTAACCTGATATTATTTTCATAATGTATTAATAATGGCTATAATAGGTGGTAATAAGCTTTTCTCCTAAAAGAGGTGAAATTGATGCATGGTATCAGTCTCTGAATGCAAGTAATGTACAAGGAATAAGAAACACATTATTTCCCAGGAAATTTTTTTTTGTGATGTCATTCAGATTTTACAAGAAACTATTTACAGGAGCTTAAAAGTTTCATGTAATGAATGTGAAATTTACTTACCATTTGGAATAAAGTTCAGCTGGGTACTTGATTTATTTTCCAAAAAAAGTCCCAAAGATACTGCTCTGTTGTTAATTATGTCAATGAAGAAATAATTAGAATGGAAGTTGCTCAACTTCCTAGACCTCTACATATATCCTGTACCCATCGCCATTCAAAATACCATTTCATTCTTCAAGCTTTTGCATTACTGGGTAACCTCTAATGTTAACATTTTGTTGTGGTTTTCTTTTCTTTGGGGAAATAATGTAACAGACTTTTTGTTAGTTAATCTTGGCTGTAGTCCATAGTTTGGGGAAGACAGCAATGCTACAGTTTTGTGCAGAGGTATCAGCAGGAGCCTTTGACACAGACTCCATCAAACCCAATGTGTAATTTATAAATTGTGTGAATTCTAGTAAGCAGATTTTCTTCTGGAAGGTGCTGGGTTGGGGTCTGTCTGAACAAAACACAATGCTGCTTTCTCTGAGTGTTTGAGGCCTGAAAGTACTGATGGAGAAAAAATGCAATACATGACTGGCCTTTGGCATTTTCTAGGGGGACAATATTTGCATGTACACAAAATCTAGCGTTTTAGCAAATCATCTGCAAGCCACAGCTGTGTGTGTTTTCAAAAGTGACAAACCAAGGACATGGCTGTATTTAGGCTCTCAGAGTGGTACATGCATAGGAAACACGGACAAGAGCCCCTCAGTTGTTTTGCCCTGAGCTAGTTTACTCTTTGGTTTGTCCTAGTGAAAAGATAGAAATAAATACAGTGATATTACCCTTCAATCCTTCTTTCATCCATCTCTTTAGCTGCCCTATCACATTGCACTCCACTGCTATTTAATCACTGAGTGCCTTAGATAAGAGCCTTGCACAAACTAGAACTGCGTCCACTTAGAAACTTTTTAAAATGTCAAAAAGATTTAAAAATATCACTTACTGGAACTTCCAATTGCAGAACAAGCCTGGGCCTGAAAATAACTCCTTGCTTATACCTTTGCCATTCCAGTGACTTTGGGAATATATTTTATGGGTAAAGAAACGTGAGCAGAATTTGTAAGAAGAGGTAGAAATGATGCAAACTTTACAAATGAAGTTATGCTCTGAAAACTTTCCAGTCTAGTTTTGCAGGCTTGAGAGATTCAGATCAGTCAAGAAATCATTGGGTTGTTTATCTAAACCTTCCAAGTCCATCAAAATTTCTGAGGTGTAGCCATCATTTCTTGAAGACACCCTACTGGAACCTAAAAACACAGGGTCTGACTCTGCCTTTACAGTTTGAAATACATGATGTAGACAATAAATTTGTCACGGTGTAAAACTAGAGACATTTAAGACATTGACACAGCACTAACATAACATACTCAAAGTCATACACAAAGTATGTCTAATTTGACTTACAGTTGCTATGGTGATGTATGCTATATGCTTGGCTGGAGCAAAGTGGCATGATATGCTAAAGACTGCTATACGGTGTGGTGGTATACCAGTGCACAGAAACTTGGAAGTGTTTTTAAATCTGGAAACAATATGAAACCATGGTAATATCTATCTTCTGCTGTTCTGCCCAGAACATTGCAGTGATCATAAACATTGCTGTAAATCAATATATATGCAAACATTTTACTGCTGTTGGTTTTTAATGTTGTAGTTATTAATATAAGAACATGAAATACATTCACAACTTTTTGCCTATTCTTTGACCTTGGACAATATATAAAAATATAAGAGCTTCAATAGGAATTCAAAGAAGTTCAGATATCTCTCAAATCTGTACTCCACCTATGCAAGAACAACTCAATTACAGTTATTATGGTGTTTGAATGGTGTGAAACAGGGTTCATAGCCATGTCTTTGAAATTTACTATGAATTCTAAAAAGAACTATTTATGACAAGCTAAAATACGCTAAGAGTGCTCCAAAATAGAAGGAAACCAGTCTGACAGCTTTATTCTAACACAGTGTGATTTTAAAACCAACAAAGCCCCATATCTTTTTTTTTTTTTTCCCCTGGAAACTATCATTATTTATCAAGCATGTTCTGTGAAACATTTATAGGATCAGACTAATAAACAATAAATTTTTTTTCATTCTTATGTAGCAGAGAGTAGAACAACAGATGTCCTGCAAGTCAGCTTTCTGGCAATAACCCCCAACATACCAACATTTCTTTTAAGACTGCTAAGTTTTCATGAGCTATTCATTTAAGCATTTTTTATTTCCATTTGTTGCTGCAGTGGAAAATTCACTGAGAAATAAAGACTGGAAAATGTAAAACTCTAATACTGATACATTGCCACAAATATATGCTCCGAGTCTTCTATTAATTATTTTATAAAATCAACATACCATGTATGATATACCACTCTCTCTTGCACTTGCTTCTCTTCTAAGTGATAAAAGTTGTTGTTTCTCTTACCGTAAGTTGCTATTCTCTGTGGTCTGACTTAGAGAATAACATTTATTGGTATGTTTCGGTGTCACAGAAAAATATGGAGAGCGGCAGTAAAAGAAAATGTGTGCAGTTCAATAGAAAAAGTGTCAAGTGTCCCTTAGTTATTGAAAAAAAAGATACATCTCTCAGAAAGGATGTTTTTATTAACACTCCACTTCTAACAAAGCACATCTTAGATTTCCTGGCAGGGCTGCACACCACCCATGATCTTGTTCAATTCCCACTCATATCAGCAAAAAGAAATCCTGATACTTTGTAGGTTAGTGTGTGGTGGTATGGTTTCTTATGTATCTGCTTTGATATCACAGAATCACAGAGTTGCTGGGGCTGGAAGGCACTTCCGAAGACCTTCTTGTCCAACCCTTCATAGAGCTGGTTATGCAGGACTATATCCAGTCAGGGTTTGAATATTGCTGGGGATGGCCTCTCCACTACCTCTCTGGACAACAAGCTCCAGTGTTTAATCCCATTCACAGTAAAACAGACTTTTCTTATGTTTAAGTCCAATGGCCTCTATTTAGTATCTAACTAAAGCCTAAATAAAACTCCTGTTAATATTTAATATTAGTTACAGTCACAGGAAAGTAATAGATGATGCAAAAATACATAACAGACAAGATTTACTGCTTTGTAAAAGGCTATTGTACAGCTAATGTAAAGATTTAAAAACAGCTACTTAAACAGTGAATTTAAAGTGTACTTCATGTTTTCTTTTTTTGCTTTCCATAAAGTAGAATGCCTGTCTCTTTCATTCCTGTTCACCACTCACAAAGAATTGAAAATACCAATAAATGTCATGGAAACAACTGTGGGATCACCATGGTGATACTGGTTGGGTCTACACTAACTATTCTGTACCCTTCAGCTTGTGTGACAAGGCTGTACACCTTGGTCCCAGCCTGACACTGACCTGGGGGGACCTTGGTATGCACCATCTCTGTGTCCTTTAGGAGAAAAACTGGGTTTGCAGCACTATGATGTATTGCATTAAATATGGAGTTGGGACAGATCTCTTTCTCTCTTTCTGCCCACAGAGCATTTTGCCCCATAGTTTAACCACAGCTATTGAAATCCATGTTGTAAGACAAAGCTAGGTAATAAGCTTCTTGTCTAATGTCTCTCAGTAACCGTGATTACAACCAATTCAAGTGCCACCCTTGTGCTGGAACAAGAGCCTGAATGGTAATTTCCCTTTCTCTGTATTCACACCAGAAAAACAAGGGTCTTCATTACAAAGACCCTGTGTGCAGGGCTGATGGCTCCTGAAGAGTCTGTAATGAGTGATGTGCCAATACAACACAGGCTGAAAGGCATTTAATAAACCTTTCAACCAACAGCAAACCATATCAATGGATCATCAAGACAAGACATAATAGTGCACAGAGTCAAAAGACAGTCTGAAATTTCATTCCCTTGTTGCAGCCCAAGCTACAACCACATAATACAGGACCAGTTATATTTTACAAATGGATTCGACCAAGTGTCCTCAAATTTCTAAGGGGCAATCAGGAGGACTCTAAGCTAGAAATAGTTGGGAAGTAATTCAGGAAAGTTATAAAAGAAGACAATTACTAAAAATGAGAGTCCTTAGATCTTGCTTCTCCCATTGTCTCCTTTCCAGATTTTTTTAGGACAATAGTAAAGCTCTGATAACCTTTAGTATTTTTTTTTTTCCAATCATACATCCTCAGACTAGGAGGGATTCTGTAAAAATGAGTAATATCTCTCTGCCACAAAATTAACATTGGTAAGAGAAAGTGTAACCCATGTCCTATCTTAATTTACCCTGAGAGCACTTTAGACTTAACAGTTATATTTTGGAACTGACCACTCTGTCCTGAAAGTACTCAATAAGAAATGTCCTTCTAGGTAGAGGCAGCTCTTGCCTTAGGGCACTGCTCCTAAGAACATGAGACTGGACCTCTTTAATGCCAGTACCTGCATCACCACTGGCTGTGCCTTCATAAGATCATCATCTAGCTCTGTCCTAGAAATTACTTGGCTCACTTCTTCAGCTCCAGGTGGAAGCTTATTCTAGAACATCACTGCCCTAGTGGTAGGACACTTATGACTTCCAGTCTAAATTTATTCAGAGCCCGTTATTGTGCTTAAAGAGCTTTTCTCCCTCCCAAGGGGAAGCTTATTCAGCAGTCTGTGTTCCCTTATTTACTCAGATCTTGTTCACAGAAGGAAATTGTCTCTTCTCCAAGCCTTCCCTGGCTGGCTTAAAAACCCAAGATCTTTCTGTCACCTATTCTTTGCCTTCTTTTATCAATCTCATAATAAATTACTGCAACCACAAGACAAAAATGTTAATAATCAGCATTTGATAGTTTCTTTAAAGCAAAATTGGTATGTGTCTGGCAGGGCTTAGGATCTACTGAATGAGAGGCCAAAGTCCCTGTGATTTCCTCTATGGATGAAGAGAATTCATGGATATTTAAAAAAACATCTGTACATATTTTTTAATGTCAAATTGTTACTGGAATTGAGCCTGACCCAGCTGCACCAGTGTTGTAATCAGACATTACTGTCTCAGGAATGAGAACAAGAAAACCTCTCAGAAACAGAAGCTACATCCTATAACAGGTAAAAAACATAACTCTAGGAGGTAGTCTCAAAAAATAGATTAGTTAGCTCCAATTTGAATGCTGGAGCTATGTGTCTCTGCCTCATGTAAAGGATCCATTCTGAAGGAATGACTTACCCCCTAAGGAGGCAAGTCAGCAACCATAGGAGTTAAGAGGGGTCACTTAATAAAAAAACACCCCATACTTCTATTCCACAAACCTCTACTCCTCCATTTTGGTGTTGTAAGGTTTTTGTCCCTCTATCACAGACGTGAAATAAAATCTTTTTTACTAAGGAAGGAGAAGGCATTTAAAATTATTATTAATGCAGTATGGGAAGTTCAGACAGATTGTTTACAAATGGATGGGCATTCCAAAGTGCTTTATACCACTGCTCAGATGGTCAGTGCCCAATGGAAAACCCAGGGTCACTCCTGGAGAGTGCTGCACAGCTCTGCGCCCACACCATTTCCATGAGAATTGTAATCACCAATGAGATCACACAGAAAGGCATTACATACTTTCCACTGCTCATGAGTTTCTGGGATGTTTTATTTTGTTCTGTTCTGCTTTTATGCTCTTTTAATAAATCCTGAGGCCTTTCATCACTAATGCAGCACTAGACAAAACAAGTTGGAAGGATTATAAGACATTTGATCAACAGCAACAAAAAGCGAATTTAACTGGGGGGTCACTGCTCTGCTTGTGATGTTTTAACTTTTGTGACAGGCAGAGGCTTAGTTTACACTGGGATTTCCTGCATGATTTACAAAGCAAGAGTGAAACCCCTCACATCCATTCTGATAGATCTCCCGCTTCATCCATCAGTGCTGACAGCACTAATCTGTGAAGAATTAGTGACCTAGAAGTTCAAGTCAGCTATTCCCTTCATCTGGCTATAACAGTATTCATGGAAACTCCATATTAAAGGTACCAATAAATGTCAGTGTTCAATGTGAACAAAAATGATTGATTGTACATTTTTGCATGAGAAATTGTTTTAGAACAAAAAGCTCAATTATTAAATCATCGGCATCAAAATGGGAACGCAGACAATGGAGTCTTCTGTAAAGAACTTGGTGTTTGCTAGCTAAATTGTTTCTGTTCTTCTTTCAAATGGCACAGCTTGACCAGAATAGTTGGTGTCTATCTACAAGTCAGCTTGTAGTTTCATATGAGATGCCTGGTTCCTTGATGGACTAAATAGCTAGTGTGGAGCTGGGAAGGATCAGCTAAGCTATGTCCAATTCATAAGTGAATTGTTTAGCTGCACATCATAGACTGAGGAATTCACACTGACTTTGGACATCCAAAATGCCTGTGATTGGCTCCTTTCTGATTGAACTTGGGAATATCTGCTGCCTCCAGCTGACGGTTTCAAAGAGTCCTGACTGATGTAGCTATTGAAGCCATGAGCTGGATGTTGCACAGCACAAAGACAGCTAGATCTTCAGTCATTCCATGAAGAAGAGCAGTGTATTTCCTCAGCAGGCACATATATGAGGCATGCTTACTATACTGCTACAGTGAGATCATGAACTCAGGTTTTACTGCGTCTTCTCTCCATGGCCGCAAAACATGGAGACTGCAGAAAAGAAACTGTTCAAGCAAAAAGAAGGTCAACAGTTCCTAAGACTTTTTTGTTCTTCCATATTCTGAGTTATACCAAAACAATGAGGTTGCTGACTAGATCTGAGAGTCATCTAACTTTTTTTCCAATAAATTAGTTGACTAATAAAACTGAGAGATGAGAGGTAAAATAATTGCAACTAGCAATAGCTAGGGAATGCAACATGCCAGATCTCTTTTCTCATCCATGAGGCACCCTTTTAGGGTACTGAGGACATCTGTTATTATGTGCATCCCAGTGCCTATATGCTCAATCCTACAAAGAGGCAAATAGTGTTCTCACTCTTAGGTGCTGCATTTTACAGGAGGTTCTCTGAAACCACTTGGCTGCATTTCAGACAATAGTTCCTCCTTCACAGGCTTGGGCTCTGCTTTCCTCTCTTTTCTGTCAAAAGTTATACCAAACAGAATGAGTTTGACTTTTATAGGTTATAGGAGGTTAGTGCAGGCCTGTCCAACAGATACCTCTTCAAAACCCTCTCTGGACTAGAGTTAGGAGAAATTGATCCTGAATGCAATTTAGATGTCACTTTAAAGAATTTATAACCTGACAAGGAGAAATACTTCACAGTGGCATACAGTAGCTCCTGCAATGCAGTACACCTGCTCATGCCAATATTTTTTGGGTAGCTATAGAAAAGTACTCAAGCATGTCTCTCACACCAAGGTATGCCTGGGGTTGCAGGATCTGACCACATCTTGTTACAGCACCGAACTGAGACCCAGATCCCTTAGTGGGAGTGAATTGATTCAGGCTGTTGTGGAAGAGTCACTCAAGACGTCTGCTGTGAACTCCTGCCATCTTGTTGCCTCCAGTACTACCTTGATTTGATATCTTCAATTACCATAAGATTTTGGCTATCTGGAAGATCTTAACACTTGTGTGCTCATTTTTCACAGTCTCCTGCCAGTGATAAAGCATTATTTCATGGAGGAGTAGGAAGATTGCAGGAAAATAAGTGTCAAAAGAGTTTTGAAAATGAGCTTGGGAACAGCAGATACATTTCAAATGAAGAGAAGCTATGTGGGTTGCAGGTCCTTGAAAGACAGAGAGAAATTTTAGATGATATTCAATAGACCTGTCATATTTTCCTTTTGATAAAAGATACATCACAAGTCCCAGAAAACTGGGTGTTAAAGGTAATAGGAGAAGCCTTTCCCTTCCCCACAAATCCCAACTCAGGACAAGGTAGAAGATGGGAAATCATTATCTACTGAGAGAAAATGATGTGACCAGCATACCCCAAGGCAACGCTCACATATTAAAAGAAGAGTAGTCTTTAATGTGTTCACATATTGACAGTTGCAGTGAGGAGAGGCTCAGAGCAGACGGTGTTAGAGAGCAGCACTTTTCTGCAATGCCTTTTGAGTATGCACCTAGGTAGTTTAAGCTGAAAGGAAAAGGGGATGGCTGCCTGCCTGGGACAATGAAGAAAAAGATTATCTCTTAGCAATTAACCTACAGTTTGATTTATGTTTTATTGCTGCAATGACAATTAAAACTATTTTTAAATATATGATGGGAATTGGGATGAGATTGCAGAAAGAAATGTAACAGAATATATTTTTAATATTTAACCCAAAATCAGTTCACAAGAATGACTGTGCTTTCTCAGCTCAACCTAGAATATTTGTGAACATGAGGATTCCAAATTTAGCAATGAGTATAGTTGTGTGTACACAAATGCATAAATGCATACACATAACAGTACCCAAAACGCAGCTCCTATTTCACAGCCCAACAGTCTGGGATTGGCCTCAATTATTTTATTTATCTTCATTTTGAAATTAGGGCTCAAGGAACGAGATTTAGATTTTCTTAATTAGGTCCCATAAGAACAGCAATTATTCAGACATTCTTTTACACATCTGTCTTTTAAGCTCTAATCTAGTAAGTAGAGGTGAAGTTTATTGGATTTTAAGGCAGCTTCAAAAGTCTTTTGGACGAAAAAGGGTATATGGAAAGCACCAAGACAGATCCTATCTGGAAAGCTAATTTGTCATATTTCTTTGAGTTGTAAGAGCTATGAGAAAATGGGATGAAAAGACAGTTTTGCTACAATTAAAACCTTTTGGGGAAAAAGGCTACTAAAAAGAATAACTGTCTCGAGAAATATATGGACTAAATTTGTGCCTCAAATAAATAACCGATGTCAATTCCCTCATCTCCCTGCAACTCAAGTCATAGTTCCTGAGTGACCAAACCGGAATGGCTATGTGGTGGGTGATAGGATGGGCACACTCTTGTTGCCCAAGAACAATTTGCAGAACATCCATACAACCTTTTCATGACTACTGTTGTAACTTCTTTTATTTGATGCCTGTGACTTTGACAACACACATAATCCTTCTGTATTTACAGGGCACAATCATGTCTTTTAGGTGATTATGCAACTAACAGTGTCTCTGGCCTCTTTCAAAGTGACACCAAAATCACAATGAATTCATTTAAGAATAATTTTATGCACAAAAAAGCTATCATGGTTTTACTAATGTTGTTAATAATGTTATGTGAATAATAAATGTTTGTGATAACCCACAACTAGCAGCCAAAGAGATTGCCCAGTATTTAACTGAACATATGTGAATGAAACTTTATGGTAAGAAACACATGTTACTTAATGTTCTATGTTATTGCTGAAGACAAAAGACTGACACTTTTCAACTGTAATATACTTCCTTGTGGGAAAGCATTCCTAGCACTTCTGTTCAGCATCTAATTTATTTCATGCATACAAATTCTTAAAGGTGACATTGTAAACCTCCAAGAAACACTGCTTACATCACCATATGTTCAGAACAAGATGTTATTCACAAATTTTTCTGTTCTCATGTACAACAATGCAGTTGCAACAACAAAAAATGTGTCTTTAAATTTTATCCACTGTCTACTTTCTAACCAAGCTGTCTTTTTTTTTTTTTCCATGTTTTTTTCTTCAAAACATTTGCTTAGTTAACATGTAAAGGAAACAAGAAGAAGCACTTCTGCTAACATACCCAATATTCAAATGTTATATCTACTATTACAGCTTCTAGTCATCTGAATTCCATCTTTTTATGTATAACAGACACGCATACATGCAATAAATGCATATACAGAATTGTCTTTGAATCCTAAATTACCTCTCTTTCTCTTTACATATATGTATGGAGAGAGTCATAATTTCATATAGGTGTTCAAGATCACAACTTGATTTTTTTTTTGCCAAATTCCTTGTGATCTAAGCCTAAAAACATTCATTTCTAAAATGAGATTCCAAAGGAGTAAAAATGTAATTGTTGTAGGAAACAGCCTGAGCTATAATTTAGTCTTCCACCTTAAACGGAAATTCTGAGAAAGAAAATGTCCATTTCAAGCAAAGTAACACACTTGCTATTATTTCTTATGGACGAAGATACATTTATTGAGTAGCTAAACTTAACTGATGAGAAGGAACTAGAGCTTGCACAATCTATCAAGAGAACTTTAAAAATCTGAGTCAATTTAATTAGGATGAGCTATGGTACAGTGTAGTAATTTTCTGGTCTCTTAGTGTGTCAGCAGATAAGTTTTGCATTGAAGTTATCTGTTCTTTCCACAGCAAGAAAATCATCCTGGAAGATAGAGTTAATGTCTAAAGAAGCTTATGTAAAGTTCCCAGGAGGGCCATTGAACACTTGAAACTGTGTCATTCATAACAGGCCTCTCTTGTTGTCCAGGCTTCCTGTATTGTACAATACATGAAGAGCCACTGAAGAGTGGGTTTTCTGGCTTGGTCATTTTGGAGGTTTTCATGAATTAGAGGAATTCCTTTAGATACTAAGTCAACAGAGGACACTTGTACTGCACCCTTGAGAAATCAACTACTTTGGAAATCCGTAAGGAGCAATTGGCAGACAGTCCTATAACAAATTTTCCAAGAGTCATATTGGGCCATTTTGAAATGTAGTAGAAGTAAGAACACTAGCTCGGTACTATATCATGCTTTCTCCAGGGTACTTGTGGACTTCATTTGAAATTGGAAACCAGGAAACAGGTGTCTGTAGACAATGACTTGCAGAAGATATGTTGCGAGATGTGTGCCTTGATGCTACTTAATGAGCAAATGACACCAAGTCGAACAGGAGTATTGAATTTCTTGGGGGTAGAAAGGCTTTTTAGAGGGGTCTGAACAGGCTGGATTGAGGCCAATTTTACGAGGTTCAACAGGACCAAGTGTCAGGTCTTGTGCTCAGGTCAAAACAACCCCATGCAAATTTACAGGCTTGGGGAAGAGTGGCTGGAATGTTGCTTGGCAGAAAAGGACCTGGAGTCTCTGTTCAACAGCCAGCTGAATATGAGCCAACAGTATGCCTAGGTGGCCAAGAAGGCCAACAGCATCCTGGCTTGTATCAGAAATACTGTGGCCAGTGAATTAGGGAAGTGATTGTTCTCTTGTGAGGCCTCGCCTCAAATACTGGGCTCAGCTTTGGGCCCCTCACTATAACAAAGACATTGAGGTGCTGGAGAGTGTCCAAAGAAGGGCAACAAAGCTGGTGAAGGGTTTGGAAACATGTCTTATAAGGAGTGGCTAAGGGAACTGGGTTTGTTTAGTCTGGAGAAAAGGAGGCTCAGGGGGGATCTTATCACTGTTTAAAACTACCTGAAAGGAGGTTATAGTGAGGTTGGAGTTGGTCTCTCTTCCAAAGTAACAAGTGGTAGGATGAGAGGAAGTGGCCTCAAGTTGCACAAAGGAAGGTATAGATTGGGTATTAGGAAAAATTTCTTCACAGAAATAGCTGTTTAAATACCATCCCTGAAGGTATTTAGAAGGTGTGTAGATGTGGTGGTTAGGGACATGGCTTAGTGGTGGACTTGGCAGTGCTAGGTTAACAGCCGGGCTCAATGATCTTAAATGTCTTCTCCGACCTAAACAATTCTATGATTCTGTGTTTTCAGAATTAAAATGAAAAAACCAGAGACTTCCACAAATGTCAGAAACTACTTGCAGTAACTTGAACAGTATGATTGCTTCATTTGCTGTAAAGGTTGAGGTCTTCTGCAACAATGGCTGAGTATAGGAGAAAAGTTTGACCTAAAAAAATTTCCTTCATAGAAGTTCAGCTGATCTTTCCATATATTTATTTGATCAATCAATTCACAGCTTCAGCTGAGGCTTGACACTACGGAAGTTTGTGGGAGCTTTAATCTTGAATTAATTGGGCTTTTCACTGGAGAAAACTGTAAAAGGTCATTGCGCTGAAGGACAAGAGGAAATAGAAATGTAGGTGCTTCCCAGTCAAGTTTGAGACTTTCAAAATTTATGTTAAGGAGTAAGTCATATACTCCTGTTACTTTGTAACAAAAAAATGCTTGAATTGAGGACCTGAGGGAAGACCTACATGACATCCTTTGTACAACTGATAGAAAGAGGTTGTTCCTTCAGGAAAAAATAGTTCTTCCTCTGTGTTAGGTCTGCAAAGCCAGTCACCTCTATATTATCTAGCATTAAGAAATATATCGAGAAGGTGCAACTTATTTGTCATTCAAACCAAAGGAAGTGGGAGAAGGTCTAGACATCAGGTTTCTTGACAGTTGTAATACTGTGCTATTAGCAACATCTAAATACATAACAGATATTGCAGAAATGATACTGCAAATAACTATTGAAAACATTTCAAACCCAGGTAGCTGGGCAAGAAATAAAAACATTACAGAAATAATAGAAAGGGAAAAGCAGTAACTCAAAGTAGATTACTAAAATTAAAAACAGAGTCTCTACATAGCCAATGGCAAACCGTTATATGCTTACAGCATCCCCATTTATGGAAAGAGACATACACTTAAATATTTCTTTTTATAATAATTATTTTTACCAGATGGGTGCTTACTTGGGAGAGGAGAAGTTTTTTCTGAGCTTTCACTTAAGATGTATGTGTGTACATAAACTCTGTGTCAATGTCAAACTTTTAACAAATTGAAATCCCTTTTTCCAGCAAGTCTATTATCTATAATTAATTGCACTGGTTAATATACTATTCCACATACTCCTGGCAAATTTGTCATTCCATAACTACTCCCCTCATTGTAAATGACACAATATTTTTCTGCCAAGAGTGGGAATTTTAGGGAGGCTTGTCTTCCCATTTAGGTGAACTCTGATTTTCATCTCTAATAATGCCCTAGGCGAATACTACAGAAAATTGCTGATTCAATCCATCCTGCAGTTAAAAGCAATACAGCAATCCCCCTGCAGACAGTGCTCAGAGTAACCTGATGACATGAATGAGGATCTCAGTTGGCAAAAAAACCAAATTACAGCTCCAGTCTGGGAACCAAGGTGGAGGTCATCAGTGGGGCAAAGTGATTACTGTGGCATAATTACAATAGTCAGGGATAAATCAATCTGCTTCATTTCAAGTGATGGCAAGACCTTAATCTTTGTATCTACAAGCAAACTGATACACAAAATTAAGTTGGAGGTAAGGGTGGAAATAGATAATATATTCTAAGAAGGCAATTGCATTTATAAATGTTTCACAGATAGCATCTAATTAAGTCATTCAGGGAAATTATTGTCACAGATTTGCAAATCCAGCCAGGAAATGTCTTACTTTGGATATAAGTCTGTATTCAGCAATAACAGTGTGTCTGCTATGAAATGAATTCCATTAGAAACACCCATCTCTGTTTAAGCAGGATGGGATAAATGTCATGAGAGGGCATTCTCCTCGAGGCGGTGTTTAGCTATCAGCTGAAAAAATCTACTGTCACTGAGGTATCTTAAGTCAATCTTGAAAAAGGGAGAAAAGCATGCTAATTATGTCTTCACTAATATTTCTGCATCTATTTGCTAGATCAAATCAATGCTGTCTTAAAAACTAGTGATGTAAATTGACATGTTTAGAAAAAAATCAATCAGGAAAGAACTTAACATGGTATTTCATTTCTTTAACCATAATGGCAGGAGATCGATCTTTGTGTTTAAATAGCCCAATTATCGGTTTATTACACCAGTCATCACCATGGCTCTGTGAAGTTGGAACTGCAAGAAACAGGGCGGCAAATAGAAATGTATCCATCAAAATATCTTTCACTCCAGAACTAAAAGAGATCATTATACACTATTAGCAGCCAGCCACTGGAAGAACGACTCCCAGGCTGCCTCCCTTTCCACCAAGTGCTTTTCTGTATCAGTAAATACTGATGTGCTCTGCTGGTGGGATGTGTCTCTCTGTTCCCAGTAGAGAAAAGCATGGTGAACCTGGAGAGTGCAACAAAGAAGGGGAAAAGAACAGCAAAACATGAGAAAGGAGGGAGAAAAAAAAAAAAGAACTTATAGATGGGAAAGGAATTGTAGAAAGAGAGCATGAGAAGTGCAGTTGGCAGCAAATAAAAATGGACCTTTTTGAGTTTAAACTCCTGTGATACTTGTGTTAATTACATAGCTAATCTTAATGTTACTGAATTTATCTTGCAAAAAATATTAGGTATTATTAGACTTCTGTTGCCAACTACAAAATCCAGACAAAAGGGTAAAAAGCAGATGGCCCACAAGGAAGTGAAGGAGGAAGAAAAATTATTTACAACCATTACCTCACATTATAGTCACTGATGGGAAGAAGAAAGAGCAAGAAACAAGAAAATCCAGGACTGGTATCTTGGTTTGGAAACAAGAAGGGACATTCCTACTGGGAGGGAAGGCTCCCTTCAGCGTCAGATGAGATCCACATTGACCACGTATCATAATTCACTGCTCTGTATAATTCAGGCTAAGTGCAAATTCCTTATTAGTTCTAGAAGACAGCATTGTCCTAAAGACTCAAGACTGTTAAGTTGTCCATCTGCTGATAAGACATGCCCTGACACTTTATACATACAGTTCCCTTAATGTCAGTCACATCTCCAACCTCTGTCAGAATTTTTACAGGGCTGACTAAAACATAAATCCTCCTACTGTTGTTATATTTCACATTTAGAGCAGTTTACGCGCAGGTAACTCTAAAAAGAAAAGTAGGGCCTGTCATACATGTATGTCCAACCAGGACTAGAGCTTTCACCCTCACAGTCTTTGTTTGTGTCGTGGTTTCAGATGAGATAGGCTCAATTTCCTTCGTAGTAGCTGGTACAGTGTTGTGGTGTGGGTTTAGTATCAGAACAATACTGGTAACACACTGATGTTTTAGTTGTTGCTAAGTAGCACTTATCCTAAGTTAAGGATTTCTCAGTTTCCCACGCTCTGCCAGTGAGCAGGTACACAAGAAGCTGATACAGCTGACTCGAACAAGTCAAGGGGATATTCCATACCATAGAACATAATGCTCAGTATACAATCTGGGGGAAGTTGGCCACGGGGTGCAGATCACTGCTCAAGCACTGGTCAGTGGGTGGTGAGCAATTGCATTGTGCATCATTTGTCTTTTCTTGGGTTTTATTTCTCTTTTTGTTATACTCCTTTTGTTACATTAGTATTACTTTCATAGTTATAATTATTATATTTTAGCTTGGTTTAGTTATTAAACTGTTCTTATCTCAATCCATGAGTTTTACTTTTTTTCTGATTCTCCTCCCCATCTCCCTGTGGGGTGAAGGAGAGAGTAAGAGGCTGAATGGTGCTTGGTTGCCAGCTAGGGTTAAACCATGACAGCTTGGTTTCCTTACCAACCCAGGAAACCTCTTTTTGCTATTACTGGTATCTGTCCTTGTTTCCTTCCTGCTGTGTAATCACTAACTTCTTACCATGGTGAGTATCTGACAACTCCTGGTGAATTTGGCAGCATAATACACAGCTCCATTGATTTTAAACTGAGGACCAGAAATATGAGGGTTTAACATATATCTGGAATAATCAATGATGTTAATATCACATTTATCTTATTATTGCATTAATATTATTTCTACCCTCCATAACTCACCAACACTGTAGCCCACGTTTTTGAAAACAGCTATTTCCATGGTGAGTTTGCCTTGAGGAAAAGCCTTGCTCTGAAGTCAACATGTTGTAGAAAGCGCCAGACAGTTCAGTGACAGTTGTGTGTGCAGTGGTGGATGTATAGACATACAAATATAGGTATTTATTGGGATACACATCTGGCAAAATGCTTTGGGGTCCTGGGTTTAGGAGGTTAAATCTCTTGTGGATGTAGGTCTAAAAATTCTACTGATAGCAGAATAGCAATAGCCTAGACGAGTCCTTATTTTGCCATAGTCTGTATCTGTAAGATGCAGAGTACTCCTGATTCTGACTTTAGTAAGGGTTACGGATTCTGGGCTTGCCCCAGAATTAGACCCATAATAATTCAATTCTAACTGCACAATAGATTCTGTACTCACAGCTGTCTGATCCCTCTAATATGTCCATTTCTTTCTTTCTTCCCAGGGGAAGCCTGCAAGAAAATTAGAGATACAGATAATGGCAAAGCAATTTAACTGAAAAGAGCAAAACTGTAAGGACCTTTTCCCCAAATGAACAGGGCTGAAGTTAAACAGCTACTGTCTTTCACTGGCTTATGTATACGGACTTGCCATTCTTTTCCTCATGCACATGAACATATCTCAAAGCACAGCCAGTATGCTATGGCATTTAAAAAATTACCTATTTATCCAAAATGCCAGCACCTGAATAGCATCCTGTGGCCGTTCTGAAAGACACACCAGACATGGGGGTACCTGCTTGTGTAAGGCAACTTACAGAACTGGTGTTTTAATTTTTCATCCTGCAAGAGTTTGCTAAATGTCATCAGTCATTGGAATGGGCCTGTTGACCTCTCTGGACCACTCACCTGAATAATGAGGTAAGTCTGCAGGTCTTTCAGAAAAACCCACTAGCACTGAACTTTGGATTATTTTTAAATAACTTTTTACTGGGAAAGAATTAAAACTTTCAGAATAACCAGAAATATTTCTACTCTCTCCCCACCTCCTTATTATCTCATTTTTCTTTATAAAGGCAGAGTGTTCAGTTTCCTTGAAATTGGTCTCTTTGGAAATGTAGCACATTTCTTGGAAAATAAAAAAAAAATAAGGTTAGCTAAAGGAATAGCTATTTGTCTGTGGCATTTCAGCAAATGTGGCAGTTTTCTCCTGTGCCACCAGTTTATTTCAGCTGTGGGAATACAATCAACCAATAGGTTGCTGAAGCATCAGTGAATAAAAGCCTATAAAAAAAATCCATCTGTAAGCACAGAATCAATCAGTGCTGCTACAGTCAAAAAGACAGATTTTTCTCATAGTTAAAGAAAATGTGTCAGATTAGTACAGATCTAGAAGTTAAGTGTGCTAAAGGCAAAAATCCAAGATCAATGTGGATGTTTCTATGGGAATATATCACACACTATGAAGAAAGCTTTTCATACCACAGTTTAATTAAAGGGATTAATTCCAGGGTAAAACACAGGTACATACATGACAGCATCACGTTAATGATGGAGACAGATCCTTTTCTTGCACCTGGTGTTTTGTTGAAGGATGGTGGTTGCTGAGTGAGATATCACCACTTGTGAACAACTGCACATTGTGCACTGGTTTCATAGATCATCTGGACTCATCCCATCTCTGAACAGAGACATACCACCTTCTATGCTTAGATGATACAAGGCTCAGGATGGGAAGCTGTTCGGTGGTTTGTTCCTCACATAAATTTTCACGGTTGTTAGTCTGTGAATTTACTTCTTTGTAAGAAGGTATTTGCCTTACCAAAGGTGCTTCTCTGGAGTCTAAGTTTGAGGAAGAGGAAGCTAAGGGGAGACCTCATCATTCTCTGCAACTACCTGAAAGGACATTGTAGGGAGGTTGATGCTGGCCTCTTCTCACATGTAATTAGTGATAGAACAAGAGGGAATGGCTTCAAGCTGCAACAAGGTAGGTTTAGACTGGGCATTAGGAAAAAGTTTTTCACGGAAAGAGTAGTCAGATACTGGAATAGGCTGCCCAGGGAGGTGGTTGAGTCATCATCCCTGGATGTGCTTAAGGGTCATTTAGATGTGGTGTTCGGGGATATGATTTAGGGGAGAACTGGTAGAGTAGGGTTGATGGTTGGCCTCAATGATCCCAATGGTCTTTTCCAACCTGAATGATTCTATGATTCTATGATTCTAAACCACTGAAGATGAGATTCAAGTGCTGTGCTGCATGTCTTGAGATCTCCCTTACAAGCAAGTGACCTATCTTACTGTTCCTGCTTCATCCTTCTGACACACAGTTTCAACCTCAGGAGTGGCTCAAACCATCTTTCAGAAAGCTTTGTACATGTGACCACTAAGTGGAAATAAAAAATACTCAATAAATATTTACAAAAGACACACTAAACATCATTCTTAAACCACTAGCTTTTTTTTTTCTCTCTTCCACCTGTACATTGTCTAATTAATCTGCCATCTGTCAGTACTGTAAACATGACAATGATAATTATTAGGAATTGTGTCCTGGCTTTCTTTGTGGAGCAATAGCCAGACAAGCAGTCTCAGTGACTTGAATTAGTAACTATTTCTCAAAAAGGAAAGGTATTTTCATTATGTGATTTCAGTAGCGTTGTTGAAGGTGGAAATTACTTACCTTGCTTTAACCTTCTCTTGAGGCCCTTAGGAAAAACCAAAAAAAGGACAAACTATTGACATCATTGGGAAATGTCATCATTACTTTCAATTAGAAGTTCTAAAACGGAGGAATAGATTTTTCTCATGCTCTACACTGCAAGACTGATTCACGAGGCTGTGTGTGAAGGACTAAACACTTGTAGCATGTTACTGGTGGGCCAGCTTTTGTACCTGGACAGTAAAGTACAGAAAACCTTGAGCTCTACATTTATTTCATCACAGGATCTGAATAGACCTGGATATCACTCATAGAAAGCTAATTATCCTGCTGTTCAGGAAACCAGATTTTTCCTTCATAAAAGAACTACTCTCACAGTGTTTTAGTCCAATGTTTCCAAGTAATACCTCTATGTCCTGCAAAAACGTAAAAAGGAATGGTGATCCCTAAAAATGAAGCTATTTGTATTTTTTATCATAATGATGTAAGAGCCAGAGACATATTCTTGGTTATCTTTCTCACTTGGTCGTTAACATCATGTTCAAACTGGGTGCAAATGGCTACACATAGTGCTAATGCTTATATAGCATGCAAGGTAATAGGGAATCTGGCCCAGTCTGCCTTAGATACAGGACATAATAATAAAATTGAAATTGATTTTTTATGTCTTAAAATCAAACCATTTTTGGTATATAATCAACACTGCACTGAAGACAGCTTTGCAATCAGTCATGGCAGCTGGCACTCCTAAGCTTTGCTCACATGGCTAATTCTTAGACATTTCCAGCATTCTGTTGAAATCGATGGGATGGCTTAGCTGAGCAAAAGTTGGCAGGAACAGGCTTCTGGTTTTCATTTTTATTTTGTCCTGGGAGTAAAACACAAGGAAATAAACAAATAAATCCCATGAAAAACACATTAATTTGGTTTTACACTTAGTACTGCTTAAAATGCTTTTCATTGGCTTGGTGAACAGCTTGACACTTCCCTAACAACTATATAATAACTTTACAAGTAAGTGCATCTAACACTGGTGTGTTACATACATAAAGAGGAAATAATTAATAGCTGTTAGCTCTTTTTGTACTTCCTTTCTTCAAAATCCCTTTATCTACTTTCTTTTGAAGAAGTTTCTATTACTCCACCAGGCAGTAGATACTGGGAGAAATACAGTCAAGAAGCATTCTGCATTGAGAAAATAACTTCTGTAAATACAGTAAGACTTACTAGATGCAAGATAAAATAATTTTATAACACTGGATTTTGATATCTTTAGACAGTGGTTATTAGAAAGTAACGTGTTGCACCACCTGATAAGTACTGCTTGATCTCATGGAGTTACTGTTTTGACCCACTGAGATCTGTGCTATGAAGTGGAAACAGCTGGTGCCAATGGTATCTCTTTGTCTCCAAGGCATAAAGATGAAACATAGGAAAACCTTATAGTCACTGTTAATAGCAGACTACTCTTACTGATAGGATGTGTATGAAAAGTTACACCAGAGATGACAGAAACATACATGCAGTTCAGAGGTGTTTTGCCATGGTTGTCCTTTGAAAGATGTCTCTCCTTGGGTTGGGTTGGCCACTTCTCCCTCCTTTTTTTCAGCAAGACCTCCACACATGTTAGCCACTGGTGGCATCAGAGCAACTTGCATGTCACTTGGTCTGCCATCCAAAAGTTTCTCCATCAGCATCCAGTCCCATTTTGGCTGATCCCTGTAAGGGAAGTGCCACAAGATTAAGAGGCCACCTCCTACATGGACACTCTCCATGCTACTGCGCTGGGTCCCAACCTTCTCAGCTTGTAGTTTCTCACGTTTCCCATTACTTGTGCACTACTTTACACTTTCTGGGGTTTTTTTTAACACATTTCCTGGGCACAGGCAGGTTTTTCATTGCTTCTTCAGGGAAATGAAATTCTGGAACATGTGGATTCCCTGCCCCAGGCCAGCACAGCCCTTTCCTGTTGCCAGTTGCAAGTTCAATGTTATCTTCACCTTATGGGCACTCTCACTCTATTGGGTATGTCTTAAGGGGCATTTAAAATCTGGCATCAATAACACATGCACATGGTCACACACATAGCCTGTAGGGCAGAAAAAGGAATTTATTGGTAATGATGATTCAAGTCAGCTAGTCTTCCCAGGCTTCAGTCAGCCCACTGGCTTCTCTGGCTCAAATTATGAAGGTTAGTCCTCTATTCTCCCTGATCAGTCAGCAAGCAAAGGAGTACAGCCCCCCGCAGAAGCCTTTTCAAAGCAACAACTTCTACATGTCAGCTAGAATTCATAAATTGCATGTAGTTGGATTATCCTGATCATTACATTTCATGCCCCTTTAGGCTAACATCCTCAAAGAAGATGCCTATGGATACCAACCTTCCCTGTCACGCCTGCTGCAGCAGGAGATGTCTGCCTTTGCCAGAGCGTTCTTGTGCAACATGAAAGACAGAATAGATGTATCCAGAGTGCATCTACTGCTGCTGACAAGCTTTTTCTCCTTCCCTGTGCTGCTGCTTATCCTGAAGCAAAATCCTGCCCTGTCTTTCCTTAGTGGGCTTACTGTTTGTGGAAAAGTTAAGCGCAAATTTTGCATTCAGGAGTTTAAATTTGGCTTTCTGGCATCCCTTGTTTTAAGCCTTGCTGCAACACTGAAGGTACTGAGCACCCAAGAGATTTAACCATATTCTTCTTATGCCTGGCAAGTAGCAGAGGGTATTACTTCTTCTTCAGTACAGTGGCCTTATATAGAGTAAAAAGGTCAACCATAAATTATATTTTAAATTTACAACATATTCAATTATGTTGTTCGGGATTTATCATTGTTTTTTAAACGCTCTTATTATCTGATCTTTCTATGTCTTTTATTCCTCTGTGGACTCATATTTGACAAAAACAACAACCCTACACGTGAAGAGGAGACTGAGAGGAGACCTCATTGCCCTCTACAACTACCTAAAAGGAGGTTGTAGCGAGGCTGGTGTTGGTC
>JAVSBS010015538.1:43550-54393 GCA_033124195.1 Coracias cyanogaster | reverse complement strand
ACTTGATGACCCTGGAGGTCCTTTCCAACCATAACGATTCTGTGATTCTGTGATTCTGTGATTCTGTGATTCTGTGAATACTTTGAGCAAAAATATAAACCCATAGTTAAGTGCATAGCAACATGGTGAATTTAAACCCAGTCTTTAAAAAATGCCTAGAGCATGCACAGCAGTGTTGAGGGAATTAACTGAAAACAAAAGGAAAACACTGATTTAGCACTATTTTGTTCCTCTGTTACACTTTTCCCGTATGTAGATGCTCTGCTGGTGTATAATGGACTAATTATCTTTTTACCATGCTTAGCTAAAGTTCTACTCCAAATATTTTGACTGTTGTGTATATTCTTTTCATACAAGGAGTAACTGCATTATTTTACCTATGACTGAGTAAGCAATAAAGGAGGACATTTCCTACAATGCCCTGTTTGTGTGGTTAGGATAATCTCAAATCTTCTCAGGCTTTCAAGGTTTTCAGACACCAAGTAGAATGTACTTGGATTTTTACTTATTCAGAAACCCAAAACCCCCTCAAGTACTAAAGGCTTAATTTATATTTCACAGAATAAAAAATGTTAAAGAGTAGGATTTTCTAAGCTAAGTAAACCTTTATCAGCTGTTCTTGTGCTTTTGGCATTATTTCTTCTCATCCTTTCCCTCAGGGAGACAATAAAAATAGCTAATGTTCATTTTCTTCCGTCATTCTTGCTTCCACTGCTTCTGTTCAACTTTTATCTGGCAATCCAGCTTCCATAGCAGTCAGAGTATGATTTTGATGCCTTTTAGTTCTCTTTCTGGAGACTGCTAATCATACTCTCTCCCTTGCTGTAGGTCTCATCACATGGCCCTGTGCTACCACTGGTTGTGCCCTGACTAACAATACAAGGCTTGGTTCAAAGACAAAGGTGTCTTTTCATCGGGAAACTACTTACCAAGGGATGGCAAGATGCAACTACCTCTGAGATAGACTGACTCCCTCAACTACCCCTCACCTCCTCGTGGTACTTCTTTTCCTGTGCTCCTTGCAGTGTGTTGTGGTGTAATGGGGCAGAGGCAACACAGGGGGTCAGCTATGGCCCAGCAAAGTTTAGTATGCCTGAGACAGAAGTGGATAGTCATAGGACATTAGCAGACATCAGCCTGGATTTGTGTCCTACAAGAAAGTCAGCCTGGAATTTCGGGTTAATTGTAGGAAATTTATTTGTAGTTTGTCTGAAAATAATAGTTACTGTTTGGTATGACCCTGATCTAGTCTACATTGTTCCTTTTTTAAACCACCACTTTCTCAGCCAGATCACATTCATGTTGGCTGTGCACGTACTTCCATGTCTGCAAGCACAACCAAGTTCCTGTGCACAGGTGCAAATCCAGGCTACATCCCAACACCCTATCAGGACAAGACTCCTCTTCCTCTATGTCCTACTTTCAGCACAAAGGTGAGCACATGGACAGAAGCTGCAATATTACCCAAGTGATAGGCAACCTCTGTCTCCAAGCACAGCCACTGTATGAATGTGCCAAATACACCCAGCTGTACTCTGCCATTCTTGGTTTACTCATCTTCACCTGAGTGATATGGTGGGCACTGCTCTGTGCTTAATCCTTATCTTTGTGTTGTTTTAATGTGAGTCTAGGCTCGGACTCAGACTGAAGTGAGGACTTCTGTCTCTTTTCCCCGTTCAGTTTCTGTTTCCTCTCCTTCATATTGTCAACTCCATTATCCCTGACAAGAATGGTGATAATCTGTGACCTTTCACATAAAAGAAACAACAGTGAAATCCTGTTTTTTACCTTTCTCTAGGAAACAGAGATGTTAATCCTTAGAAAGTTGTTGATTTTCTTCTCCATCACTTTCCACTCTGATAATCGAAGGCAACAGCCCTGTGATGTTTCAAATCTGGTTTGTTGTAGAGGTGTTCAACTTTCTGATGGTGAAGTAGAATCATAAAATCATAGAATAGTTTGTGTTGGAAGGGACCTTTAAAGGCCATCTAGTCCAAACACCTGCAGTGAGCAGGGGCATCTAGATCAGGTTGCTCAGAGCCCTGTCCAACCTGACCTTGAAGGTTTCCAGGGATGGTGCATCTCCCACCTCTCTGGGCAACCTGTTCAAGTGTTTCACTACCCTCATTGTAAAAAAATTCTCCCTTATTTCTAGTCAAAATCTACCCTCTTTTAGTTTAAAATCATTACCTCTTGTCCTGCTGCAACACGCCCTGTTAAAAAGACTATGTCCATCTTCCTTATAGTCCCCTTTAAGTACTGAAGTACAGTACTTAAGCCCTCTTAAGCCCCCTTAAGTACATTGTTCCTTGCTGATTAGGCTTTATATAGGGCAATGTTTAATATAAAAGCAATCTTAAAGGCATTTTTGACTGCAGAGAGTTGCAATGCAGTATACTACCTCAGAGGTATGCTCACATACAATTTTATGATAGGTAGCACTAGGCTTACATTTTTTTCCCCTGTCACTGACAAGGCACTTTCTCGCACCTATTCCCATCCTCCACTCCTCCCTTATCCAGTCCAGTGCTGGCTCTGACATTCCACTGTACTTGGAGTAAACCCATTCTGATCACTAACACAGAGACATGTCATCCATTTTATATGTGGGGCAAATTTTCTGCCATTTAATGTATTGAACCCCTTAGTGTGTGCCCAGATGAGACCCAGCTCTGGCTCAAGATACACCACAAAAGTCACAGTGGGGATGAGGAGGTGGAAGAGGGTGACCAGACCCCACAGTTATGTCATTTGGGTCTGGAAGGCATCAGCACAACCACACATTTCAGCACTTCCAAAGCAAACACTACAACTCGTATTTGCAGCTTTCTTTTCCTGTCATGCTTACATGATTCTTCTCCATCAAGCACAGCAGCAACACCCGCACATGCTTGTTAGCCACCACCACAGAGATCCAGAGTCAGGAGAGGGGAATAATCACCTTTAAATCATTTAGGACTTACTGCCACAGCAGCTTGATGGGGACCTAAACAGTTTGCATGTAAACAGACCCACTGCCAGATCAGTTAACCAAGGTGGTAGCACAAGTGATCTAATGGACAGGAATGAAGTTTGCCAATACATTCAAAATGCATGGACTGGTAAAGCAAGCTGTGCTGTGTGGTGAGACTCTGCCAGACCAAAGCATAAGGACATAAGGACTTGCTAGAAAAACACTGGACTCAGCAGTCGACCACTTCTATGACCTCTCTTGTTTGTGCTACTATTCCTGCCTTCTTCACAGAGGTATTTTGCTCACTGTCACCTCCCCAGGACAGCTATGCTCCTGGTATTTGTCTAGTACTTCCTTTCCTACTGTCCTTCTTTTCTACTTCTCAGATATTTTATTATATCCACTCAATGGCTATTACCATGCAAATTGCTTTTCTGCCTCCTCATATTTCCAAAGTTGGTGAGGGCCATTAAAACTCCTCAAACACAAATAAGAAAGTAGAAATGCAGTGTAAGGTTTGCTTTCAGAAACTGGTGAGCTACCACCTGGGTTGCCCTAAGTCAGCTTTGTGCTGTTGTAGCAGACACAGGCAGCTTTAAGTGTGTTGAGGGCCTGTCCAGTGTCGAACTTTGTCTTTCAGTCTACTAGATCAGGCAACCATAAGGACAGAAGCCCACCGCAATGGGACACCAAAGCTTCCGAATGGATCTGACTAGAACCTTCCTATGAACGCCTCAAAAAACCCCACAGAAGAACATCTTTCCAACTTGATAGCTCAGGATGTACTGAAGTACATTGCATTCCCCAGGGGGTGGTGTTGGGTCTGGCACTATTTAACATCTTTGTTGGTGACATGGACAGTGGGATTGAGTTAACCCTCAGGAAGTTTGCTGAAAACACCAAGCTGTGTGGTGTGGTTGGCAGGCTGGAGGGAAGGGATGTCATCCAGAGCAACCTTGATAGACTTGAGAGATGGGCCCATGCAAACCTCATGAAATTCAACAAGGCCAAGTGCAAGGTTCTGCACCTGGGGTAAGGAAATCTCAAGCAAAAACACAGGCTGGGCAGAGAATGGATTGAGAGCAGTCCTGAGGAGAAAGACATGAATCTGTTGATTGATGAGAAGATCAACATGGCCCAGCAATGTGCACTAGCAGCCCAGAAAGCCAACTGTATCCTGGACTGCATCTAAAGAAGAGTGACCAGCAGGTTAAGTGAGGTGATTCGACCCATCTACTTCATTGTTATGAGACCCCATCTGGAGTATCGTGTCCAGCTCTGGAGTCCTCAGCACAAGAAAGACATGGGCCTGTTGGAGCAGGTCCAGAGGAGGGCCACAAAGATGGTCAGGGGGCTGGAACACCTCCCCTATGAAGACAGACTGAGAGAGTTGGGCTTGGTCATCCTGGAGAAAAGGAAGCTCCAGGGAGAGCTTGTAGTAGCCTTCCAGTACATAAATGGGGCCTACAGGAAAGATGGAGAAGGACTCTTTATCAGGGAGTGTAATGCTAGGATGAGGGGTAATAGTTTGAAACTGAATGAAGGTAGATTTAGATGAGCTGTTAGGAAGAAGTTCTTTACTGCAAGGGTGGTGAAACATTGGAACAGGTTGCTCAGAGAAGTTGTGGATGCCCCCTTGCTGGAAGTGTTCAAGGTCATGTTGGATGGGGCCTTGAGCAACCTGATCTAGTGGAAGGTGCCCATGGCAGGTGGGTTGGAAACTTTAAGGTCCCTTGCAACCCAAACCATTCTATGATTCTATTAATATTAATCTGTGTGTTTTCTTTTAAACACAGAGAAAACAAATACAAAGCTTTTATAAAGTGTTTTCACCCTCCCCAGTTCTTCCTGGATTACAAAACTTTATGTAATTCTAACTAGCTAATAAAAATTATTGTAAATTATGTTTCTCTTCAGCTGACAGAACAGTGCGTTAGTGCTGATACACAATCAAGAAATCTGTCATTTGCCATCAACTTCTTCCATTTACAGAGAAACAACCTGTTCAGAATAACAGGTTCAAAATGCCAGTAGCACTAAATGTGGCCTGGAAACCTTGAAGGTGATATAGCTTGACATTCAGGTTTGGGTTCTGCAAGGACATTGCAGAAGTTTCTGCTGATGACATATGGAATTTAAAAAGCTACAGGTCACTAATAATAGGTACAAAAGCTCAATGTGTCAGGTAGCATTTGTGGTTTTTTACATACTATCCTAGATTGGACAACATTAGCTTGATTAATTTCGTGTTGCAGACTAGAGTTTGCATGGGTGCAAATCAATAGTAACTACATTGAAATTAGGTTTACCTGGATGCAAATGAGAACAGAATATAAGCATTATCATAAAAATTCCTCATCTCCCTTCTGTAAATTTCCTTTAATCAATGGGGTAACATCTTGTACTTGTGACATTAACATATACATGTTTAATTCTGTCAGTTTAACACACATAAAAATCACTGTCTGAAAGACAGGTTGTGTCTGTATCTTTGCTCTGCAACATGATCAGAGTTTTGTGAGAAAGGAGGAAAAGGGGATAGTTATGTCTTCAGAAATTGGTATTATCTAAGCTATCATCACAAAATGAGAAATGCTTTCATTAGGACAGTATGTCCATGGTGTCACTTGCAGGGCAGAGGTTCTTTGCATGCATGGGTTAGATATTTCCATATCTCATATCATTCAGATTTTTTTTCAATGTAAAATTGATACTGATTCTCCTGTGTTAGTAATACTAACACTGGGATAATTCTGACATCATTCTAAAATGTGTGCTGATACCTACTCCCTTGTGTAACCTTTCTGGCCAATCAGTCATGTATGGAAAATGTTAGGAAGAAGATGAAGAACAGAGGAAAAAATCTTCATTAGGACATGCAAGTACCAGACAGTGCCCACTCTACACTGGCTGCCAAAGTATCATGTATCATATTTAATAAGTCTTACTATTTTCAAACAGTAAGCAAAATATCAGTATGTAAATAATGGAAAGCAGCATCCATGGAGGAAATAAAAAAACCTCATATATCACCCTCATCCTCTACTATATTAAATGCACATTTAGTTTCAGAGACCTATTTAAAGCAAAATGCTGCATATCCCAGGGAAAGTAAGAGCTGTTTCTTTAAGAACCTGCTTCTACTGGAGGTCAATGGCTTTACTATTACACATTAAAAGTACAGTTATTGACAGGCAAACCACAGAAATTGGTTTATGTCAATGAAGAATGGCAAATAGATACATGTATCAGGAAAAGAGCCCTAGAGGAAAAGTTCTTTGCATGGTAAAATTAGATTCACAGGTCACAGATCATTTGTTAGTTCTTTCCAAGTTGTAAAGCAGTCGTTTATGGGAGAGCTCTCCTGGTCTTTTTACCTGCACTATGAAAAGGAATCTTTTTTGTTAAAGTGTAAGTTGCATGTCCTTACAAGTAAAAACCTATGGATCTGACTGGATTAATATAATCTCCTAAGAACAGAGTCTTCCTATAATTCTAAAGGTAGTAGGCATTCTTTGAACCCTTTGTTTCCATTCTTGTCTGTGAAGCCTTCTTTTAGCAAGCCCAGATGGAGGAGTAGTTAGGGGCTGAGAAGTTTCGTTTTGATGCAAAAAGATGTCAAATGTCAGCTATTCAGGTTGCCCTCACGATGTAATCAGATTTCCACTACCTACTTGTAATTTCTAGAAACAAGCTTTCATAAAATAACAACTTCATCTAGTAGAGCTTGCAAGGCAGGGATGCTCTACCTATGGCAAATACCCGCAGCTCTTCCCCAAGCCGTGCTCTATCCTGCTGTGGTAGTACAGACATGCCAGCTATGGGATTGTAGGGAGGGGATTTAAGACCCTCCTGGTCCTGCACCAAGGGTGCTTGTGATGGGGAAGAGCTGGGGCTGTCTTTGAGATACTGAAGGGAAGCTCCACTAGTGCTGACAGAACAGCTCTGACCTTGGGAGCAGGTCTGTGGCATTGCAAGCATTGCAGCTCACCAGTCTCCCAGCTGCTCTGCAGAGGATGAATAGAGAGACTGTGACTGTAGTTCATAAGGGTGAGCTTCCACAGCAAATGATGCTAAAAGGGAGATGCTGCAATGTATGGACAATAGTCCCTTTTTTTTATACCAGGAAAAACACAAGACCCAGAAGTCATGCCCTCCAATGACTCCAGATGCCTCCTGACCCCCACCCGTATTGGGGGCCCTTTAGGCCAGGCAGGGCTGGCCTGCAGCTTAAATGCAAGGTTGTATCTGCCACCCACCGTCTCATCCACTCCAAGTAGGAAGGAGGCAGGAGCAATGAAGGACAGAAATTTCCATCTTCTCAAGACTTCTCCTGCTACTGAGACAAGTCAAAGCCTCAGAAGCAGCAACTGCCTGAACATGAAGTTTTATGACTTCCTAATAAAGTTGGTGAGGCCCCAAAATTATTTGTCTTTGGTGAAGAGTAATTAAATACTAAGTACATGCTTTGTAGATTAACAACTGGGCAGCTGTGGGTGAAAATATCCCCTGTAAAAAGGTTAGCAGGCTGAACAATAGTGTCATGAAGCATTGCAGAGTGTTAACGTGTATTAGATACAGCTGTCAATAGGGCAACTCTCAGTTGTGACTGCTTTTTAAGTAGGCTTCTGTTAATTATTTTCTCTTCTGTTCTCCCCATTTCCATCCTTATTACAAGGTTTCCTCGTGCCTCTGAATGACAGCAGCAAGCAACAGTCCTTAAAGTCCTTGTCACGCTGGGCTTTAGAGAGCTGGCTCTGTGGTGCTGCCCACATTGCTCACAGGGGCAAAGTCACATTCATATGCCCTGCTTATTTTTTTCACCCTTCTTTCATCTGCCTTATGAATGGACCTGTGTTTACTGAGGTTGTACCAAGATCTGGACAAAGCCATTGTTATCTGGGGAGCAAGGCTGCTAATAAATTAAAGGAAATTGATGATTTTTCATCCAGTTGTTATATTTGTAACTGTGTTGTGCATATGTGTAGATGGGTGTATGGGCGATTATATGTGAGAAAGTGAGATGGATGGAGTGAAATCTGCCAGAACACTTTCCTCTTTTATTTAGGGATAGGATTTATTTTATCTGATTTTTATCAAAAGTGACATCAGAAGTAATGAAAGGATAAATAATTTTAAAGCTTCAGATAAAGAGGATTCTTTAATAATGAAAGGATCTGTCTTGGAGATTTAACTTTCTTAAATCCTTCAAATCTCATTGCCAAATTCAATAATATTCCAAAATTTTATGATACTTCATGTGGAGCTGGCATGTTGGGGCACCACACATTTGCTCTCTATAAAATATTTCCAAGTTCAGGAGTTCCATTATAAATCTTCCTATTAATTTGCATGTAGTATTGTTTTTTCCTTTAATGGTACATGCAGGTACAAAAAGACAGTAATACGTATTTACCAAACTGTTATCTTCCCAGGTAGTGAAATGCTTAGCACAGATGCTTTCTTTCATAAGTACTGTCATTAAATGCATGAAATTATTGATCTAAACTGCTTTCCTGGGAGGCAGTTCCTTATAAAGAGCAAAGTCGGGTCTCTTTTTGGCTGCAAACTAAGCTGAATTTCATAATAAAACTTTCATCATAAAAAGAGAAAAAAAAAAACCAACACATAACCTCCCTATGACACATGAATTACTAAATCTCTGCAAAAGCTGGTTTAATTTTTGTTGCGGGGGGAAAAAAAAGGGGAAAAGAAAGAGAAAGAGAGTAGGAAGGATGCTGTGTTTCTTGTAAAGGACTCCTTTTTGAAGAGATCATGCTGAGAAGGCTGTTAAAGGGATCTCTTGCTGCTGTAATTTGTAGAAAGGAGCACTCGTATTTATAGTCAGAGTTTATTGCGTCTCTCCGTCTCTCTCCCCACCACCATCCCCTCCCGCCCCATGTGTGTATGCAGAGAGCTAGAGAAAGCTGGCAGCACTACCTGAATAGCTATTGAAAGAGTGAGACTTCTCAGTTCCTGCTTCATTACTGGGTAGCAGCTATTCCTGTGTGTGAGAGCACCTAACTGCATTCTCCCATCGAAGAGCCCTTGGTAAGTCCCTTTAGCCGGCAGAACTGCGGATTACTGAGCAAAACACAAGAGGGGGGTGGCAGGGAGTCGTGAGGGCACTCAGAGCCTGTGTGCAGCTTAAGATATATTAGATTTCAAAGATTTTTCGTATTAAATAGCATCTTACGTGGATGCTGGGATGTGAAGGCAATTGCAAGGAATGTTTTGTGTGCTCGAAAGCAATGCTAAGTACGTTCAGGAGTGCCTGAAACAGAGCAGAATTTTTCAGTGAGAGAAGAGATTGGTAAATGCTTCTCGGAACTGCAAGAGTGGGTTTGTTTTGTTTTCCCCTATTTTTTCCTCTTGTTTTCCTCTCCTCTTTTATTGTGTTGATCATGTTAACAGGCTCAGAAAGAAGAAACTCTGTCTTCCGGCTGATGGATGGCTTTTGAAATTTAGAACTTTTATCAGAAGAGGGATGAGAGCTGAAGCTATAGGGAAGATATGTGTGCTTTTTGTTTGCACGTACATTCTTGTCCATGTTTCTGGTGTTGATTGTATAAATTTAACATACTCAGGAAAAGTCCAAAAATCTAGGAGATGAACATTTACTGCTCAAGATGCTGATGTTTGTGCTTGTTAAGTGTGCTTTTATCACATTTTAGTAGCCATCTGCCTGACAAGTGGTGCTCTCCAGGTAGCTCCTCTCAGTATATGTAGCAAAGAGCACTCCCAGACAGGCACTCTTCTTCTTTACCTTGATCCTATGAATCAAGCTCATTGGGCTCAACGGAAAATGATAGAGGCCATCAGAGAGGTCAGGTCACAACTCTCTTTGCCCCAGATAAGCAATGGTTTTTGAAACTAGAGGCTGGAGCGATGCCATTTATATGAGGGTCCCAGTACATGGGAGTTGGCTGCGTTTTGATTTGAAAAGTATGAGTGAGTTACTCCAGACATAGGGCAGAGGTTACTGTCTACCCATATAGAACATTAACAGAATGACTCTCTCCTAACTGAACCCACATCTACTCCCCTGATGGATAAATCCAATCTAGAGGAGTCTGCTGCTTGACTAGCAGGGCATGAGACCACTAGCTCATCTGTTACTGTCAGTCCAGTCCAGACCTTTGTGGGCTATAGCTGTCCATTGGATCATATAGGTGACACAGCCATATTTGTAACTATGAAGGGGAAAGATGCTCCTTATATTTAGAAAACATACACTCATGGATTGAAATTGTTGCCCAGTGTCCCTAGACATAATTTTCTTTGCTAAGCGAACATGATAGATCAGAGGGTTAGGTTTTAGGTCTGCAACAGTTGCTTTCCAGTTAGTGTGAGTAAATTTACATCACTTCCACAAGTCAGAAGGACTAGACTGACATTTTTGCCCCCTTTCAGAAGACTTCAGTTTTTGTTAAGGGATAACTGTCATAAGCTAATATTAAAACAGAGCTCAGACTTGCAGCCAAGAGAACAGCCATTGCTTGAAAATCAGTCATTTTACATTATATTGATAGGGGAATCTAGCTAAGGAGTGCAAATGACTAAGGGATTGATAAGTGAGCTTATACAATTCAGTGCAATGGAGAATACAAATAAGAATATGCCTCATTTTCCAGGTTTTCAGAGGCAACATTATTTCACCAATAAATTAAAAAGTTGTCAAAATTTAATCATTACCTAAGAAACGTAGTGCATTGAATATAATACTGGGGTATAATAGAGAGAATAATAACCTCCAAGGGAAAAAAAAAAAAGCAGCAGCTATAAGCAAAGAATGTTTGGGGTTTTTCTTGTATTTATGTCCATCAACAACATAAGCTTGTTGCTAGAATACTCCTGAGTACAACTGCATGCTGTCTTTTCTAAGTTTGT
>JAVSBS010015538.1:0-43274 GCA_033124195.1 Coracias cyanogaster | reverse complement strand
GCCCCGCCCCCCCCAGGTCTGTAAATACCCGCGGGCCGGTTTGAGGAGCCCCAGGGGCCGCATCCAGCCCACGGGCCGTAGTTTGAGGACCCCTGAAAGGATCTGCCTCCCCTCCCTTACAGGAATTCGATGAGGCAGGAACCATTTGTCTCTTCATATAGAAGGGACACCTAATAGACAAGAGAGCTCTGCAGGTGATAATGTATCCACACATCCATATAGTAGATACCCTAGTAAGTGATGGGCAGGAGATGTTGCCTATGTTTGGGCTGACCCAACTGCGTCAGCCTGTATCTCCAGGTAGCAGCTTACTCCATCCACCCTACCAGCCACTGAGGAGTTGTATCTGGAAGATGACCAGGCACTGTCCTAAGTTCTCACTAATACAAAAAGTCTTCAGATCTTGCCAGCATGAGCCACAGAGATCTAAACATACCTTCAAGCCAACCTGGATTTTCATCAGAAATTCTCTCTGCTGTTTCTCTGTCTTTAAATGAGCTCTTCTCTCTGCCTCCCATCAAAGATTACAATTCATGAAGAAGAAAATGCTAGACACTCAAGCACTGGCAGAGTTCTTTTAAATTATGTTTGTAGTTTATCATCTTTTTATATGTCAAAGTTTTCTATTTCACCTCTGTATTTTTATATATTAAAACATGTATCAATGCCTATCCATGTATCCATCCCTAGGTGTCCATATATCGTAGTCTACTGAATATACAGGGATTTTCAAAGGGCATTCCCAGTGCTGGGGGCAGCTTTTGTTTGTGTAACTTGCCTACAGTTCTGCTTATGAGAACTGCAGAACCAAACCAAGGAGCAAAGACTGGTGTAATTTACAGTTTATTGCCCTAAAAGCCCTTCCTGTTGTCCCCAAACATCTTACTTCTTTCCCCTTTTCCTGTGACATCCCTGTGGGCCTGATTTAGAGGGTATCACATCTCTGCTCATTGCACACCTTTGTGTCTATCATGCTGCATGGAAATATGCAACATTAACCACTGCTAGAGTATTTAAAATGTGAAAAAACCTAATGCAACCTCCTGACCCTAACTGATTCTTTTTCTGTAAATCTTTGCACCTTAGCAGGGTCAAAATGAGAGAAATCTATTCAAAGCTTCTGCCATTTTCTTTTTTGTTATTGCCCCTGGAGGAAGGACTCAAAATCCAAAGCTGTGCTATCACCTTCCACTGCAGGCCAGTTGTAAGGGTGGAAGGGCCTTGAAAAGTCATACTCTTGCAGTTATCAGGGGTATTGTGAATGCAGAATAAGGAGATTTTTTTTAGTGTGGCATTCCTGTGATTAGAATGACTTACAAGTTGTCATTGCTAGGACAAGAGTGGAGCTGACATTTAGTAGCATAGGAATTCCCCATTAATTGGTGCCCCATAATATAAATTAGATTAGAGGCAGTTTACCAAGTCCCAGTAGAGCAAGTTTTCATTTTACTGTTCTCTCAAAGGAAGATAATCTACAATGTACATTTTAGAAGACAATTGCAGCATAGGGAAGATACAACCCTAAATGGAAAAAAAAGATTACTTCAATAGGACTTTGTAGTCAAAATTCCTTGCTAGCTTAAAGAAGAATTTTTGTATCCAGAAGTGATACTGAGTTTGAGTGTTTCCTTTCCTGTGTTTTTGTGTTAACTCTGCTAAATAATTAGAGAAGAGAGCAGAACAGATAATTGTATAATAGCAGGCATGATCACAACTAGCCTGTCCATTCCTTTAAACCTGGATCCAAGTTCTTTGACTTGAAACTGGAGTTTTTTCACTGAGAAACTCTTGCAGGATATGTTCCTAGCACTACAACAGATGCAATTAAAGCACCTTCTTTTCATTATGAAAACAAAACTGAAGCACTATAACATATGTTGTGTTGATTCATGTCTTAGAAAATATCATTCCATTGAGATATATTTGATAAATGCAGTAAGAAAGCAGCTGATTCCTTGGAAAAATGCATTTGACTGCAGCATTAGCCACTTGCATATTGTACTTGACAAACACTCAGATGTGTTATGTTTTAATACATTGCCATAACACCTAAGGATTTTCATTCAGATGCAACACTACTCCTTTTTATTCCTGAATGTCTTAAAAAATGCTACTAGCAAATGGTAAAACATTGGTAAACATTTCCTTTTATGGGAATCTGACCATGATGTTCAGTTGCTAGTGTTCAGACCTCAAGATTGTACAGTTTCTCATCTGCAAAAGAAAGATAATATTTCTGCCTGTCCCTCCATGTATACATCCTTCATTTGTCATCTTTTCTTATTCTGCATAGTGAGGGGAGAGACTGTGCTTTATTACATGCACATTACCTACACAGTCAGCACCTACACAGTGCTAGGCTGCAGCCTGCAGGTGCTGCTCTAAAATAATTTTCCCTGTATGCCACAAACTATTATTCTTAGTGTCAGCCTCAGCCAACTGGATGGTGGAAATCATGCTGGGAGCACTTGTATCCAGAGTACTGAGTACCTGCAGGCTTCAAACCCCTTCCAGGACCAGTGTTGTGCTCCCAGAGAGCTTCAGTTCCTCCATCTACTACTTTGTCCCTCTTAACAAATAATATGGTATCCTCACCCAAGTATCTGAAGAAGAGACTTAGCATACCATTTCTGGAATTAGTGTCTGGGAATGGACATAGCAATTATATAAAGGATACTGAGAAATGCCAATTTATTTGACGGTTACATCAGCTCCACAGAACTGACTGCAGTAAGTGTTTGTTTCTGACAGGCGACTAGATAAGGTGACTCCATGGGGAACTGATAGGTGCCCTAACAATGTATACTCTTGCAGAATTTTCTTTCTGACCAGAAATCCACTCATATCACTGACAGCTGACACCTTCAGTAAAATTCAGCACAAAACAACAACAACCCATGTTACTCATGCACCTATGTCCCAAGCCTTACTTTGTGCATTTGGCTGGAACTGGCTGTGTGAAACAGGAGTAGATTTAGAAAGCTGCCTGCTCTTATCTTTCTATTTAGCATATTTGATATTAAAATACATTTTCAGAAAATTTGAAGTGTGTTCTCTGCCCCCTTTAAAGAGCAACAAACCATCTCTCAGCTGTAGTAAAAGCTTTTAGTGAGTTGATTTTTGATAAATCTCATCCACTTCAGAGGAGCCGAACCTGGTTGTGGGGACAGAAAAGAGTAGATGAGGGCTATTTCAGGGGGCAGGGTGCCTGTACAGAGCAGCTATTCTACATCCTTGCACGTCTCATTACTCCATTGGGATCACTGGGAGAAGAATACAAGTTACAGCAGCCCAGCACAGGACAGGAAGAAGAGTCAAGATATCGGTCTAAAAAACAACAAAAAATGTTGCTGAAAATAATTTTTATCCTACTTTACTTCAGAAAGACAGAATAAAGCTCACCACCTCTCTAGCTCAACTAAAAGCTTAATTTCTGGTAACAGTCTTAAAAAGAAAACTCAAATAGTTAGACACAAAAAGATCTCTTTCATTCTGTTCTAACTGAAATGTTGTAAAATGCCTTCAGATAAAGACACATCCACCCATTTCATAAACACCTGTTGTCCTTTAGCTGCATTCAACCAGAGGTCAACAAGGTGACTCAAGTCAAGACTCAGCACAGAAGAAGAAAATTCCCAAAAGCTTTTTCTCCAAGATGCTGTCTTCTTTCTAGAGATTTAATCAACTCCCTAGAGCTTATTACCAGAGCCAGCACCCTGACTCTGGCACAGAAAAAGACGCTCATGTCTTTTCCATACAGTTGGGAATTCTGGCAGCCCCATATGTTGAGATTGCATCTCTGATCCTCTTTTTGGGGCAGGCACTACTGGTGCCAGGTTGCTCTCTGTTGCAGAGTCCAACTGTCTCTGTTCAGTGTCTCTGAGATTATATCCCAGGAGACAGCAGTTCTTACCTCTGGTTGTCCACAAACCCACTGATGGAGCTCCAGGGAAATCATTATAGCTCATGGTTCTTCCCACCCCCAGATTCCAAATTTATTTTTCTCTTGAGTGACACAGTATGTTTGGCCACTTTCACAGCATTAAACAAAGTCAGCAATAGAGGAGAGAGAGCTTATTTATTGATTGAACTCCCTACAGACATTACCTGACATTGCTGAAGTTTATAGGATAGTTGTTTGTGCCAGCAAATTGTGGTACAGCCTTAGAAATAGTAAGTAGGTGCAATGTTATATTTAAAAATTAAAAATTGATTTCTTCATGAGAATGGCATGCAAAGCAGGCAAAAGTTCATTTTGTTTTACTCGTTGGGAAGCACCATTGGTTATGCATTCCATGGCACTACAGAAAGCAATATAGATGCAAGGTACTGCCTTACTTCCACCACAGTGCTCCTTTGAATTTTCTGAGCATATTTTTCTACCTCAGTATCCTGCTGTCAGGTGTGTCTAAAGTCAAAGCTCAGCACCTCTGTTATTCAGATAGCTGCCATGGTTTTTAGCTTGCCCTCCCCCCACAAGTGGCTTGTAATAAAAGTAAGCCAAAAGGCAAAGAATAAGGGCACTTGCATGTCCTTTCTTGCTGAGATTTGATTCTCTTGGCTCAGGGCTGGGACTATATTAAAACAAAACCGATATTTTCTTTGGCTAGCCATGGAATATCTGGACAGGAGCAGGGTTGGAGGGAGGAGAGAACATGCGTCATGGTAGTGCGTCACTTGTATTGTGCTCCAGATAAAATATCTGAAAAGTCACCAGGCTTTTGCCATCTGTTCAATTTTTTCAATGCTTCCAAGAAAGGACAATGCTTATAAAGATGATGTCCATTTTAGCTAACACTATCTCCTCAAGCACAAATCACATACATTTCACTTGTGTTCACGGATGCAGACATACACATCCAAGTTTACATGAACACAGCTATTGGGAGGCAGAAGGCTTACTTCTCCTAATAGGCAACTAATCTACCCAGCTATACATGGACTTCTAAGCAAGCAACTCTACATCTCTGTAATGAGTATGTTATTTATTAGAGTTGGCTAAGCCTGCCTCGTTTAAATCTGGATTTAATCTTAAGATATTCCGTGTTGTGATTTTGGTTCGGCAAAGTGTCAGCATAAACATATGTATATATATATTGCTATGTCTGTAAGTATCCACTCTACAGCTGTGTTCCAAAGCTGTTCCCTCAGAAACACACAACACCTGTATGTCAGTACAGCTCTCATTTTTCATTTTTAACAGGTTGCAACTGAGAACATACCAGACTGACCAGCTACTAATTATAGATTGCATGAACTGCCAGCCTTGTGAAAACTGCTTAAACCAGTGACACTCAAAGGAAAAAATTAAGGACCATCACATATGCAGATAATGTATCTTAAGATCTGATCTTATAATGAAAGGGTCAGATGAAATCAAAACACTGTTTACAGCAGTGATCTTATTGGCTCTGCAGTTATTAAAGGCATTTAGCCTGAATTAATTAAAAAAAAAAAAAAGAAAACTTCTCCTGACTATCTTAAGGAGTAACATGTGGCATGTAATTTGGATTTCTGAGTGATTCAGACAAATAAGCTGCATTACTCATCCATCTCATTTAAAATATAAAATATGTGGATTCTGTAATCTTCCATCTGGATTTTCAGCCAAACTTTGGGTTCCTTTTTGGTGCTTTGAAGAAGGCTGGAGAAGAAGGTTCATCTTAGAATGAACAAAGAAGGGTGAAAATTGTCAACTGGAAAAAAATTAGCATATAACAGGAAGTGACCCTGGGCTATGGCAATGTATGGGAACTTTCAATTTATTTTCAGTGACAAAATGATTCTTTTACTTTCTTCCCCACAGCAAACAATCCCTCTGTATTTAGTGGTGCCACTCAGAAGCTTTGTCCACTTTTCTTTTTCCTGCATTATCATCATATGAACACATTAGTGATAATAGCATGAGAGATCAGACTAGAAGAGATCCATAGGCAAGAAAATCAGAGCCTTCTACTGTCAGGAAAAACAAAAAAAGATATAATTTTAAGGGGATTTAAGAAAAAAGCCACAGTGACTTTATCTGTCATGCTGCAGTGCCAACACCATTCATTTGAGCATGGAGTACAGATAATGCCCTGTTGCTTGCATAACTGTTAGTTCTTGTAGTTCAATTCTACCTATCCTCTGTCATTAACTAGTGTATTGGGGCTATCCCCAGACACTCTTTATCCATGACTCAATGGAGTCCAATCTGTTCAAGCAACCAAGCCACTATTAGATCTGCCTATCAATATAGGTGACAAAAAAAACCCCTTCATATCATAAATAAAATAAAAACAATGTTCTTCAGAAACATATTTACAAACTCCAGAAGCAAATCTATCAAAGGCAATTGAGCCATGTTTATATGAAATTTATCAGAGGGAAAGGACCAAAGTCTATCTAATTTGCTAGGCTTTGGAAAGTAGCTGCAGAAAATCCTTAGCTAAGATCATCAGTGGGAACAGGTGCTCCACAGAGATAAACAGAAGTCACAATTTCATCCCCACTGCCTCAAAGAAAAGAACAGTAAATAGGAGTGGCCACTTCTTCAGGCCCGTTTTTCCCTTGGCAGATTTCTCCGGCAGCAGGAGCCCAGCCAGGTTCACTGGAGCATCCTGATAAACCTTGTAGGAAGCCTGGGAATACCTGTGACTTGAAAAAGGGATCTTGGTGTGGGGTTTTGTGTCTAGACAGACTGCTATGGAGGGCACCGGGAAGGAAACCATTAACAGTTCCATGATGGATACAGTTCAGTAGAGCTCCACAATTGCTTTATAATTCAAAGGATCAAGGGGATAAACTTGAGCATTAAAAAAAAATTTAAAAATCCTGAGGTATTTTTGGAGGCATTTGTTCATTTAGCAGACTGGCACACAGCAAGGTGAGATCAGCTTTGTGCAGTTGAACCATCGTCTCGGTGTCTTGCCAAGTCCCTGGTACTATTTTATCATCAGGTCCTTGGAGGCTGCTGAAGCTAGAATCTGTGAAGGCTGGGTGTGAGTGACAGCACATCCACACCAAGATCCAGAGACAGCCTTTCGCTGAGGATTGGGTGACTTTACAGTGGGAGAGCACTGGCTCAGCTAGGACTAATGCTAAGACAAGCTGCTGTGGGTCAGAAAACTTCAGTTCTGTGGCACGATGAGCCATCCCATTGAGTCAGACAGATGCTGAAGGCAGCATCAAACTATGCCTCTTTGCCTTGATTCAGGTTTTTCCATTTTTCTTATTGCCTTAAGGAGGGTCTGAAGGGTGATGTGTTCCCCATGGGAAGTGGTGGAGTCCCACTCCATATGCAGGCTCCCTTTCGCAGCAGCAGTAGCTGGCAGTTCCATGGGGCCAAGACCCCCCTCTAGAGCAGAGCAGGTGACAACTGTTCTCTCTCTCCCACTTCATCCCATGAGGCTTGGCAGGGTGGGTGAAACAAGGCATGGCTTTTCACAAGCTAGGGTTTGCATTAAGCATAAGGTGAGAGCTACAAGATTAGCTAAAGTGGCAGATATACCTCCAGAGCTGCAGCAAGCAAGATGTTACCAGTGAGATTTCCAGGCCTGCTAAGGCACACATAAAGTTTGCACCTGAGGTCCTGGTGGTAAAAAATATGGAGAAAAGTGATTTGGCTCGCCATGCCTGCTTGGCACAACAGGCTGCAGTTGAACCCAAGACATACGGGCAACCAAGGGTAACTCTGAACTAAAGGAAATGGAATTTTGTTGAAAGCGTAAAAACCATACGTATGAAAAAGTGGTAGAATAAGGTTAGAGCTATTGCTGTTTAAAAAAGAAAAAGCAATCAGGCAGAATATATTTTTCTCATGGTGGTATCTTGGTGCACAGTGTCTGGAGTCCAGACAGCAGTAAGGCAGGACCAGAAGCAAGAAAAGGAACTTTACTCACAGCACAATTTCTCAAGCCAAGTGGTTCAGAAATCAGCAGCTTTGCACATACAGCAAACACCAACACATCAGAAGGAATTCAGAGCTATTATTCCACAGATACGGAAAAAAAAAATAAATATAAGAAGGTGTTACCAGTGTGAGCCCTGAGGAATTCGTGTTTGACTTGGCACCAAAAACAGACTGTGAGATTCTTGACCTGACAGCATCAGCTGAGATCTTTTATTGAGAAGATTTATACAGCCCTGAAAGTGAGGATTTGGCAATTAACAGGAACAAGTTTGTCAACTGTGCTGCCTTGTTTAGACATTGTAGAAAATTATGTACACAGCATGTGAAAAAACACGTATCCGATTGGTGGCAAGAAGGTATTCAGAAGATATCACCATTAATGTTGCTTTCATGCAATTTCCAGTTTCAGGCCAAATGTTTTCATTACTGGGGAGGTACAAGCTTCAAATAGTCACAGAAGAATGAGATGCAGCAAGCAAAAGTGTGAAGCAGTTCTGTGCAGAAGACTTTAGACAACATTTCAATCTCACTTCAATTTATTACACTTTCTTCATGTTTTTTAGAATAGGGTCATCTATTTTAAATAGGATGTAATCTGTTTGAAAACATTAAACTGCATGATGTCTTGCATGTTTACAGGAGTAAATCAACTTTGGCATCTTTAAATAGCATAGATTGGTTGGTACATAGATTTTTGTTGCAAAGGGACAATTGTGGGCAAGGTTTTCAAAAATAGGAATCCAAACACAGCTGTCTGAAAGGCATTTATATTGTAATCTACTTGTATAAAACTAGTAAATTCTAAATATGGCTTTTTAGGTTTACCAATAGGGTGCAATACTGAATTGCTGAAAGTAATGTAGCTGCATTAGGAGTTCACCTGGCTGGAGACCTCCTGAACAGTACCATGCTGCTTCCAGGGGACATACCAGTCTGGGTACCTTTACATAGTCCTATGTTATGCTACACAAATGCATCCAAACAAGCCCAGCTTGAGAAGATGAAATCCAAGTTAGCAGCCAGTATTTGTTTTTACCATGTGTGTTTGAGGACAGTCACGTTTCTTATCATCACTAGAGAGGAAATTTAGGATGCATAACTGTTTTATTCTTCAAGGCTTGCCTCATATAACTACTTTTTGACAAGCTGTGGTACTCTTAATGCCATTGAAAGTGCTTACACTACAAGTAAAAGCTAGTAGGAATAGTATGGATAACCAACCATTAACTGCAAAAACAGCACCCTCTTAATTTTGTTCCTGATCTGCACTATTTTCAAACTACTGTTTATTGTCATTATGGAGTTCAAAAACTGACTTGTTTTGTTCGCTTTCCAAGGGACAGAGTAAATCAGGTCTGACATTTGAAGCAGTGTATTCACAGCAGCGCAGAGCATGTGGCTCTGGAGCATGGCTGCAACAAAAAGCAGAGAGCAGCAAAAGCCCAGGATACATTTGTCACTCAGGGGAACTGGAGGTGGGAATGGCTTCCTTAGCATCCTATTTTCCCTCTTTTTTTGTAGAATTATTTTGGAATGAGGTATTAAAATATGTTGCGCTGCTTTCAGATCTAAGCCCAAGGAATTTCACATGGTGGTGTTAGTAACTAAATATGTAATCCACATTGGATGAGTTCTGTTCCTGTCTCCTGTCAGCTCAGGAACAGAGGAAGCACCAGTTGTCACTGCTTCATTAATTGTTCCATTTCTCCCAGTGGTAAAGGGGTAAAGTCTAAATGCCAACTGGCACAGTTTGCAAGGGTGTATAATTTATGAGGCATGTGTGAGAAACTGGAAAGATAGCTACAATCAATATAAGCATAAGCAAAACATTCAGCTTGCAATCTCTGCCACACAGTGTGGCTGCCCATGCTTAGTTATCACTCTGCACATATTTTTTTATTTTCCTGAACTGTAATTCTCAAGTTTTGGTTGTTTATTGCTGTTCGGTTGTTTTTTTTTTTTTTTAAGACTAGGTGTTTTTTAGACTGGAAGGCTTCTCAAGGGAAAGAGGGACAGTCTGGAGAAAACAAGATTGAAAAGGTATAAAAAATAGTATATCTTACCAAAAACAGATCAACACCATTGAATATTGTAGAGTGTGGAGGGGATGTGAAAGTAGAGGTAGGATTCTCACACAAGACAGTTCCTTACAGGCAATGGAAATGATCTGAAGAAAAACAGGCAAGGCAGCTTTCACAAACAACAAGGGAGAGGAAAGGAAAGCAAAAATGTAGGAATCTTGGATAAACAGAGCTCTTTATGTTAGTTTTTAACTTTTCTAACCAAGCTATCTGCATTACTGGCAATAGCATCAGAACAAAATCCAGATGTCTGCAGATTTGCATAGATCTACATATGTTTAGTCATGTCTGAACCATCATGCAAAAGCATATCTGATCATACACAAAGGGGAAAACAGAAGTACAGAAATATTCAGGATTTAAATTAATTTCTCCTGCATATATATTGTCCTTCCTTTTGCCTGTGTATTCTCCATCCTCTCTTCCGGCAGAACACTTTCACCCTAAAATCACATCTATCCTGAAAAAGTTTTGTTTGATGAAAACACCACAGCTACATGTCTGCCCCTGAGTTACCTATACTTTTCTAAGTTCACTATACCACCTCCCACAGAAAATCAGGAATTCCAGCCCAGTCCTGAAGTAAGCCAGCCTTGAGCTCCTTATATCTTGGCCAGATGTGAACACAGATAACATTAGTTTCTTAGTGTTACATGTTTCCAATCGCTTTCTTAAATAGGAAGCATCTGGCTTAAACAGCACGAAGCACTGGTGCCAGCATCACTAGGAGGGTTTTGGCAGGGACTATGGTCTCTGTTCTTGGAGGTGTCATGGACTGTAGACAAGGTTTTATGTTGTCATGTAAAGAGTTCTGGCCTGGCATACAGTGTGTTCATGCAGTTCTTCCTTACATACCTTTATCTATGCAGAATTTATTTTCTGGAGGTGAATAACTGAGAAAAAGATGAAGCAGAATTCCGCTGAGCATCTCCAGTGTGTGTATATGCGTGAGAGGTAATACCTTAATCTATGCAGTTGCATGTCTTCAGAGGTACCTTGACCTGTGATGTTCCCTTCACCAAATGAAAATGGGCTGGTTGGGAGAAAAAGCTGGCAAAGAAGCCACAGGGCCAGTGCTTAAGGTAGATCTCACTCACTGTTAACAGAGTTGAAACACTCTCACAGACAATGAAGATTATTTGATTTTCTCTCCACCACCTTTTTTGGAATAATTTAAAAATCCATTTAGTTTAGCTTAATGCATTTTTTATGTGCATCTGAATTTCACCCTTAAGTGAAAATAATATTCAGGAGTCTTTCTCATTAAAACTACATACATATCTCTAGAACATAAAATACACACTTGGAAAGGAGTCTGAAGACAGATTTGTTAGACTATCTGTCCTGCTGGAGATATTTCTAATTGGGGTGGCGGGCTTAAGTTTCCAGGCTGTAGTCTATGCATTATTCTGCTGTACTGTATGTACAGAGGTAGCAGGCAGGGGGATACTACATATAATTATTTATCAGGATAAATGTGATTAAGTGCTGAAGTGAAAAGTCTAAGAAAGTTTAAAAAAATCCAATAAATCAATATGAACTTGGATTGTTATTTACTGAAAATATATGAGAAAATATAGAAGAAAAAGGATGAAAGAAAAAAATTATTACCTTCTCCCAGCGCAAGTAATAGTTTTAGCAGATCTGCTGTCAGAAAAATGTTTCCCAAACTAGTTTTATTTAAAGAATCTCTGAAAGAGTAAATTGTCTAGTAATCAAGTCAATTCATGATTCAATTTACCTTGATTAGCATGGTACTTTTCAAAAAGTGCTAATCAATTTTAGCTTCTAGTAAACTGGAAACACCAAATAAATAGCTGTCACAGTCTTAAACTGCTAATCAATTTTAAAAATCTAAATCAATGTGCATTTTTATACTATTATTTTTCAGTCATTGGCTGGAATGCCTTTCTTGACCTTGAACTGTAAGAAAAGAATTTCCATGTGAAATAATTGGAGAAAAAGATGCTACACTTTGGTATTGTAGGTTTTTATTTTAAAAACTGAATATGTAAGAACTATGAAGGGAAAAAATGTTTTTAGTAAGCAAGGTCATCATAATGTGGCCTTTTTTTCATCCAAAGAAGAACATTCTTACATGTTAGGACCCCACATTCTTTCAATATACAGTACATATTTATGCTGCATAATGCAAACTGCTGGGCATGTTTTAGTAGCAGGTTTTCTGAAAAGCTACAGCCAAATTAATACTTATGTTATATAATTCTCATGTTTTGCAAACACGAAAGTATCCAAAGAATACCATGAAGTAATTGATAGCGCAAGCACATAAGAGTTTTCTGTATTATTATATACCTCTTTCATTTTCCACATTGCCATAAAAAAACCTATCACAGGTCTTTAGGCAGCATAACTATGCCTAGAAATTGTGAATTTTCAGATGTTAAAGGCTTAGACATTTTTTAGCAACCAAGTCTAATCATCAGCCATCTGCAGCTTCTTTCACTTATATATATAATAGAAGAATAGGGAGACCTGCTCTCTTTTGTAAAGAAGAAAAATGCCAATTTTAAATCCATTGATATATCCTATTGCTCTATACCTACATGATTTTTTTTTCCAGCATATATTTCTGAAAGCAAGACATAAAACTTGCCAGCAGAAGACAGGCTATCACATATATCCATCTGACAAAACTCACTGACTGGATCTGGACATCGTTCTTTAGACTGAAAGGAAAACAGCGCAAGATGGGACAAGTTCTGAGAAAAAAAATAGCTAACAGTTCTGTATAATGGGGAACAGCAGCAGAGCAGTGCTGGCTTTCCTCAGAAGACACTGGTGTAGCTACAGGAAAAATTCTCTCTTCTGGCTTATGAAACGACAAGTAAACTAGGGCAGCCAGAGGCCAGACAGTTGTATCCCTATGCTCCCGCAAATGACACCCAGTAAGGAACAGGGTATGTTAAAACTACTTGTAGTTATACAGATGCCTACATTTGGAGGTAGGTTTCCCTGTTCTTCCTAGACTGTCCGTGGAAAAGTTCAGAGTATCCTTTTTAGGCTATAGTGCCATTTTTCAGGAGAAATCTCCACTGACTCTATGTAGAGTCTAGGAAGTCACCTCAGATAGGAGCTTGTAGCTATGTGATGTAGAGACTTCTCCCCTGAGAGATGCAGTGGTTTTTGAGCACCATTTGAGTCCTTGCAAGTATTTGTCTTGGCTTGTGCCTCTGTGTGGCCGTGCTACACATTTGGGGCCTGTGTACTGGGGATCATTCTCAAGATATTCCTGTTGCTCCCAGCTGTGGTTTAGACTGTTTTCAACTCCATCTCCTCAGATATGTTGTCTTCCTGCTTGAACATACTTTGTGTGCTCTGCCTCGTCACCAGCACTAAGGAAATATTGAACCTTGAAGATATACCATCGCTGTTATGCCAGACAATTAGAGGCTTGAAGAGACAATTATGCACTGAAAGCTGATAAATGTGGATTCTGTCAGGAAATGGATGTGTGAAGGAATACATGCTTGGGACAAGCATGGGCAGTGATTGTGAGTCTAAGTGCATTAACTTCTCTCAACAGTGTGAGAAAGGCTATGCAAATTACATCCAACGATACTGCTGGAGCCAGATTAACTATCACTAGGCTATTGGTCATAGCAGCAAAGAATATAAGCATTGTGTATATTTGAGAGATGGGGCAGAGGAAGAGAAAATGAAAGCGAGAAATTTAACTGAAGTGCATTGAGGAAAGTTGAGAAAGGAGAGGAATTACAGAAGACGGGATGAGAACAGAGGAGACAGGAATTCAAGGGAATGGGCAATACAAAAGCAAGAGGGGACAACTAATATAAAAATTATCATACCAGATCTGTGCCACTGTCCTTGATGCCTAGCATTTGTTTCTGCTAGAAACCAGGATTGGGTACTTCAGAGGACGGTGCATGAAAACCATCTATTCATAACCTGTGATGTAATCAGCCTATCAAGGGGGTTTCCTCTTAACTCTTGTCAAACAGAGATTATTTGAAGCATGAAGGAGGGGTGACAACTGAGGTGAAAACAAAAATGTAAGGTGGAGAGAATGGAAAGAGTGAGGAAAAGAACAAACTAGGTTGTAAAATGAGCCCAGAGGATCAGAATTTATTTCCCTCCAGCGCCATGCTGAAGAGAAGATTCAACTCAAAGTCTACATGGTGAGCTTCTGTATACCATAGAGGAGAACACATTATCTTTGATGAGAATTTTTTCTGTAGTTTTATGTGATGCTTGACAAAGTTAGAGGATTTCTAAGTTACCCAGTTTGTTCCTCCATGTAATTCATATCTTTTTAAAAACAAATCAACTACACTTGTTCATTCCTTACTCCTCACAAAACTTTCAAAAAATGGCTCTTGTCCTTCTTATTTCTTCTCTGCTTCTAATCAAAAGTAATCTGAAATACATTGAACCAAGCAACTCCACAGTGAGTGCTCACCAGTGAAGGTGCTGAAGAGTGGCAATTGCCTCTGGGCAGCTCTCAGAGTCTTGGCTTAGGCAACCTCAGCTTTCTCTAATGCTTTCTGTCATAGAGGAGAAGCCTGTTCAGTGCTACACCTCTCCAGTGAGCCAAGCAGATGCTGCCCTTCATGCTTGGTTAGCCAGCACTGTTCACGGTACCTGAGATAAGATAAACAGAACTCAGCAAGACCACAGGAACAGCATTATCCAAGTATTTTTACCTTAGTAATTCAAGACAAAGGAAGACCCAAAAATTCCTTTCAGTACCCCCTATTACTCTTCCAGATGAGTTCCTCTCATTAAGACCCTAGCACCAGGATGTTAAGTAGAAGTGACAACCAGACCAGGCCTTGTGCACATCTCCATGTCACATATTTCTCAAGGAGGAGGGAGACTGTGAAGAAGATGCTGCCTAACAGCATTCACCCTGTGTGCAGAGAAGGGAACATATTTGAATGTTTTAGTACAGATACATCAGCTCCTTGCAGGATATTGAAACCGATCAGCAGACCTTGTGATCAGCATATTAGAGCTGACTGATGTGTCAGTAGTGTCAGCCTGTTGTCAGGACTAAGTTTCTATTGTTTGTGGTTGTCACTTCAACTGTAGATGAGATATAAGACCTACCAACTTTGCAACATCTTTGTCTTACTGTGGACATAATAACTTCTTGAAAGTGTCTTGGACGGAAAAAATAATTACGCAGGAGAAATTAGTTCCTATACATCTCCTATATGGCCCAGATATTGTTTCAGTTTCTACACCTTTATTTGCTTACCTGTAGCAGAAACTTAACTTTCAAGGCAGTAACTGTAATGCCATCTTATTAGAGAATCCTATTCAAGAAAGCATCTAATTTCCTCATCTTCAGAGACACAAAACACTTTATAGACATGACAAGGAAAAAAAAGAGTAGCAGGTAAAAAATTCCCATGCTGCTGTAGCAGACTGACTCTTTACATAGCTGATTACAGTGGTATGCCTCTTTTCATACCACATTAGTGTTTCAACTTCTGCTCATCCTTGAGTTTAGCTTCTGGGATTTTGCAATTTATAGTCCAGTGTTCTGTTTTTTTTATTCTAGTCTTGTGTTGCTTAATTTGCCCAAGCCTGCAAAACTGGATGACCATCTTGCTCTGACAACTTTGCTCAGGGTCAGCAGGGTAAAAAGTCTAACAGAGAAAATATAGAGAATAAAAAATGCACAAAGACGTGGACAGAGTTTCTCTTGAAGCGCCGTTAACTCAGGTCTTGGATCAGTCTTTGTTTACAACATAACTACCACTGTTTGTGCTTTGGGGAGGGAAGTGAAGTAATATTGGAGTAATTTGAATATGCTGCACAAAACACATTTGTTTACTGAGGCACCTGGTAGACCCCCTCATCACACAAATGTCTGAGTGTAACAGATTGCTTTTTCTCTGAGATTCAGATTTGAAATGCTCAGCAGACAAAATAAAGGAATGAATGTTTTCTAAAAATAGTCTATCTTTTTTTTTTTCTGTGACAAAGAAAGATATATGTGGACTCAAATTAATAACAATATGTTTCACATTTCCTGGTCTGACTGCTATGTGTATCTCATCAGTGGATTTCTTTATTTATAGGACGCAAAAAATAAAAGTGCAAGAGTAGCATTTTTCAGAGGATGAAAGAAAGAAGATGGTGTTTCTAGAATATAAGGTTGTGCTCTGTACAAGGAGCAGGAAGAGCTGAGGGACAGGAAGAGGGATGTTATGTACCAACTCTCTTACGGGGAAGCAAGGTGTGAACTTTTATGCCTGGTTTAAGACAAAGACTGGTGAAGTATTAGCCTCTCATGAACTGGAGAAGAAAGGCATTTTTGTGGAAGAGGTGTTAAACTAGGTCTTAAAAAACCTCCCCCATGCTCAGTCCTTTATAGGTTTCCTGTGTGATACTGAGCATGTCACTTTGGGAAAGACTCATCCTAGGTGCCTTCAGCCAGGTAAATATTAGTCATTTCCTTAAAGCTACTTAAAAGAGAGAGATACAGGCATGTCCAATAAGCAATTCTGCTCATATGAGACACTTCCTAAAGTCTGGATGATCTGCCCAGCAGACAATCTGGCAGCTGCAGCCTGGTGTCTGACTAATCTCCTTTGTGGTCTACCTGCACCAAGTGGGCAGCTGGCCAGCTCTCCATCCTGCCTGGGACAGGACTATCTGCTCACATTGGCCAGTCCTCAGGACAGACTTTGTCTTTTGCAGTATGCTCTTACAGCACTGAGTATAACAGCGTCCTGGATGTCCTGTGAGACTGCTAAGAAATGCTGCAGAAATAAGTGAATAACAGCAGCAGAGAGTTGCTTCGGGCTTGGTAAACTTCAAGTGTTATAGCAGGAGGTGTCTCAATTCAGAGAACTACAGAGTGTGAAAAGCCATCTTAGCAGAGCATCTCCTATTGTTTTGTGTCTCAATTTCTGCCATTTAGAAATCCTGTGACAATAAAAACAGGAAAACTGGCCCTACTTAATGAAACATGCATTGTTGTCTATCTTTTTTTACACTTATGGTTGGAAGCCCAGTGTGATGTATCTGACAAGATAAAGTTTTCCAGATTTCTGTTATGTTGAATTCTCCATTGATCCTGATGGCATCCATGAAAGAACACCAGGAGTACAGTGTGTCTGAGAACATCCAGCGGGTGTTCATGGCTTGTTCAATCACAGTGAAAAGTCCCACATGAGTGGTTTAATTAAACAGAAAACTATCTTTGCATTTAACTGCTTCTCCTGCTCCACCACACCCCTTCCCTCATCCTGCTGATCCCTGTAGGTGTTTAAGCCAGTAAAAGGCTGGTTTGAGACACCAGCTGTGTTCCCAGGAGCATGGCACCCCACTTGAGGGAGGGCAGTGGTGTATCAGCTGTGCTTTGGTATCTATAACCACACACACATTCCCGTGTGCAGGAAAACCTGCTCATAGTGAACACCAGGATGGTGTTCATCAAAGGCTTCATCAAAGGCTTGTTACTCCACAGCTGGAGTGGGAGAGGAGCACTGGCATGGCAGCAGCTGGTGAAGGCTCAGCTGGCAAGTGGAGCTGACAGATGACTCCTACTTATGAGAACAGCCCCTGGGGTGTTGGGGTGATTTTCAGAGCACAGCCCCAGCCTCTGTCTGTCCTTGGATAACATTCACCTGCCCCATCTCCCCACCTGCAAAAGAAGATGACATCATTTTCTTTCTTCCTTCCCTGCCTGTTTTCCCTGTCTGCCTCATGAATCTGTCCTCCTCTCCTCGGCATGCATAGCACCAGGTGCAGCATCACATTGATGGGGCTGCTGATGAAATGGAAAGAGTTACAGTTCATTACAGCCCCAGTGCTTTAAACTGACTGGTCCCTACTTCCCAGGGTCACACTTACCAAAACCCTGTAGTTTACAGTTCCCATCTCTGGTACAGACTGATGTGGAGCAAGCACAGCTCTCTTTCAGATCTGACACAGATCACAAGCAAGGCAATTTTGGCAGGCTCAGCCTAATCTGTCATGGGATCTCCTCTTGGGAAGGTCATGACAGCAGACAGTTTGGCTTAGGCTGTATTAATGGTACTCGACACTTAGCAAATTCAAGACACAGGAGCAGTGGTAGGCTTTCAGATCAGGCTACTGCAGGAGCATACTGAGGGGAAATTCACTCTGCTCGTCTATATCTCCATGTGCTTCATTCTTGTTAGCAGTTCCTGCTTTTCACAGGCAAAACTGAGGCACAGAAATTGAGAAGTGCTTTCCCCTATCACAGAAAATTTCTGATGCAAATCATTGTTCTTGAGCTGGCCTTGAAATTTTCAATCCCTTCTCACGCAAGCTGATCTTCACCCCATTTTTTTTCCTGCCTATTTCTTGGAGAAATTAAATTTTACAGAAATAAAAGCAGCACATTGAGAATGGATGCACGTTTCATTTACTCTAATTATGCACAGTGAAAAGTTTCCATTTCAACAAACCTCATTGACATTCTGCTGTGAATTTGACTGGGGAAAAAAAAAAAAGAACACAAAAGGAGATTTTACCAGCCAACTGGCTTTAACTAAATAAAACCAAAAAACTTTTGTGGATTTAAAAATAGTTCATTCTTCACTTTAATTTCCTTCCCCTCTCACTATGATTGCTGTCATGACAAAACACCTCCCTAGATCACCTTGAGATTTGAGGATAGTTGTAGTACCTTAATACTGTGATACAGGAGCTAGTGTTATTTTATGGATTAATTCCAAATAGCAGGATATAATGTGTTAATATTGCACAGGGCTTTGTGTTGTATGTGAACAGCCCAACTCTTACGCCTCTGGGACAAATACTTATTTATCTCACAGATGTGGTTAAATCTCTCAATATTTCATGACCCCTGTCACTAATGCACTTAGACTCTGCATGATCTTTATAAACAGTGTTCATAAAACTTGCATATACAGGGATTTAATAGATCTGAGAGCAAGCTTAAGAATCATAACGTGAAACACTGAATAATTTATTGGAAAATACAGAAAACCGCAAAGAGAAAAAGAGACAGGAGTATTTTTTACTTGCAAACTCTATGAACATTGTTCTCTCAGAGGTGGAAACAGTTAAATTCTGTGGAGATTTCTTTTATCACTATCAATAATACATAAATTAAAAATAATAGAAGTATATTTTCATAAGTGTTAGTATTCTTACTTCCTTCTCAAGCAAAAAAAAAGTCTGAAATAAGCCTGCTGCAGTAATTGGCTGTTCCATGACAAATACAGTGTTGTCATTAAAAAATACCACAGTGAACCACTTTTTGCATTCCCAGATATGAAAAATGCTTGTTATGCTTGAGTTAAAGTTTTTAATATTTATCAGTGGCTTAAATAGGATAAACACTAATAGCATATTATTGTTTAATAGTCTAAACATCAGGAATACAAAATAAAAATTACACCAGAAAACATTGTAATCACTGTAAAATATAGTCAGAGAGAATAATGGAATGACTTGAACTTGGTTCCTGTATATGTAAGCTTTGTCCTCTGAAATTTTTAATATACACTCCTGATTAAGAAACTGGGGAGAACTTCCCTCAAAATATATGAGCAAGACATGTCCCTGAGTTGTGCAGGTACAAATCTGAGACACATTTGGGAAATTTGTCCATAATATCTGTAGATGTTAATGTTTGCTCCTCTGAGCTACAATATGCTGTAAACTTCCTCCTTCCGTTCAGCACAGGCTCGAGTCAGCCTCCCCAGGGTAGCCTGACCCAGAAATGAGATCACACCGTCCCCCCCTCTCCTGCAGCAAACTGAACTCCATGATGTGTTCCTACATGCTACATTTGAATATTTTAATCTGTCCCCACCCCAACACCCCGAGTTTGGGACATTTATCTAGCCTGTGTGTCCTGTGCCTATGTTCTCATGATGTTCATGTTTATACCAACTGCATCAACTGAGAATATTTTTTTTCTATTTTTTCTTCCTTTTTTCCCCCTTCCTTTTTCTTCTTTTTCTTCCCCTTCCTTTTTCTTCTTTTTCTTCAAGAGGGTAACAGCTGGTCCCATAACACTCCAAGATCCCAATATTAGATAGGATGTGCTGATACATGAATCAAGGCTTCCTTTAGCAGCCAGCTTCAGACCTGGGTTGGTTTGTTTCTGTTCTTTTCATGCAGGAATACATGTTGCTCAAAATCCCCACAGCTCTTCCCCCACAAGGCCCTTGATGTAGGTATCGAGACAGATTTTGCTGTGGATTTCTCAGGTCCATCTTGCAACACTCAATGCACGAGTCTTGCAAAATTAGTGAAGGTGTGCTTATATGTTTTCTATGCTTTTCCTTCTGCCCTGACTCCAGAGCTGTTTGTCAGCCATCCCATACATTGGATACTATTAGCAAAGTGGAGCAAATAAACTTACTAACTTGAAGCTACTGAAAGGGTTTAGGGGCAAGTTTGAAACTATATCATATTGTTGGCGCTTTTGATTTTCTTTTTCCATGTTTGGAAGTATGGAAATTATGCTGGAACATAATTGTACACTATTATAAATTGCCACAGGTATTAGTGTAGCCACAAAAGTATTCCACATTCTAATATATGAAAGAGACCTGCTGGGAGCCTGCTAAAAGTGTGTCTGGAATATTACACCTGGAAAGTGCCTTTAATACAATAGGATTAATATTTCTGGTGTTTCCATTTACCCTACTGAACTTTGTAAGAAATGCTTCACAAGAGGAAGAAAAAAAGAATGTTTTGTTTAAGCATGCACTGTATAACAACAAATACAGTCACGCCATTTCAGACATTAAAAGTGGTTTTATTAAGGTTAAGGTGAAAACTGGATGCCACTAGACTGATATCCAAAGCTAGCTGAAATCAAGAGAAAGTCTTCCACAACCCTCAGTGGGCTTTAGATCAAGTCTCTCAGAGAAGATGGGAAAGACAGCAGGGCAGAATTTTCTCATTGGGTTCATGAATGAGATAAAGAGGTAAAAAACAGGTGTGGCAGAAAGTGCAAAGGTTGCAAATTAAGTACTACAAGATCAACTGATGAAAAATATGAAGTAAAATAGGGAAAGCTATTATGACCAAGTGTAGAATAGAGGATAAGTATTTTAAGAATCTCTGCACTACTTCTTTGTATGTAACAAATGAAGAACCTCCCGCATATTTGAGGTGTTGCATAGAAAACTGTAGCATTTGAAGCAAGTGGAGAAATGTTACATGGTAGAGCTGGGCAACATTTGTCAGTTAAAAATTTCTGAGGACCAGAAATGCCCACTTATTCTTCATGAAAGATTTAAGGAATGCATTTACTTTTCATTGAATTGCTCTTTTTGTGGAAAGAAAACAACAGAAAAAAATAGATGTTTTGTTTTGACATTTTCCAAATGAATTATTCACGTTTTCAATCAAGCTTTTCATTTTTTATTTCTCTTCCTCTCACATCTTTTTTTTTTTTTTTTTTTTTTTTTTTTTTTTTGAGGGGGGTGGAGGGGAAGAGGGGAGAGAAATGTATAAGTTTCAAAGTTCTTGCAACTGGAAAGAGCTGTTTCAAATCAAATTGAATACACTAATGGTTTTTTAAAAAAATGAGAAACTGTTTTTCAACTCAACAAACATTTTTTTAAATACAAATATGTTCTCAATTTACTCTGAGATTATTTTTATGTCTGTCTTTCTGGAACTACCAACAACACTGTCAAGAAGGTTGTATATTATTAATAGACTACAAAATGCTGTTGTAAGAGAGCCCCAGAAATTTTATGTGAACTCTGGTATACAAGGATGAACATTTACAATGACAATGTCCCAAATTATTCTGACTCCACAGTGGAACCACATATAACATGATTATGGTAAAAGATAACACCCAGCTTTGCTGGACCTCATGAATAGCAGCACTTGCTGCCCTGCAACTCAGTATTTTTACTTGGACTCACGTTCCTGCAAAAGGACCAAACGAGTCCCTGGGCTGCATGTGTTTTTTCCTTATCGGTTGAGAAGTATCATTTTATGATTGTGACCATAAAGAAAACTTTACATTGTCATGTTCTACATGAAAGCAGTCATCTGAGCAGTACCTTAAGTGCTGAACATAAGACAAGAATAATTATAGCAACATGGTGTGCACTGCAGTAGTAAGGGTGTGTCAGCATTTCAGTGTAAAACCTGTGGGCCTAATCCTGATGGCATCAGTGAGGAGCTCAATAGATTTGTCCTCGATGAAATGCTCTCCCTAAATTTTTATTTCCTTTACTAATCAGAAATTGAGAAAGGATTTCCAGATTTGGACTTTTATGGTTACTCACCTTGGACCTCAATATAGGGATTTGTTTTGGAGTCTCTTAAAAAACATAGTACATTTCTCTCTGGCCACATATCACTCTCACTGGAAAAAAAAAAAAAAATTCTGATGCAAATAGGTTTCTTGGCCTTATGAGATAGGCAGGTTCAGAAGAGAAGTGGCAGCAGGATTTGTTCTGTGATTTTAAAAACTAAATTATTTGCAGCATATGCTAGTAGCTCTAAGGTATATCTCAGATTTTTTTTTTTTAAATGATCAATCAAGCAAATAAAATAAATCCAAACAAACAAAACCACCAAAGATATTGCATAGACTTGACTGAAGTGAAAAAAAAGGGAGGTGACTGGAGCGGAAAGGAGGCAAGAGGAAAGGGTTAGCAACAAAGTATCAAAAATAATTTAAAAAGGTTCTTTAAAAATGGAAAAGGACATAGTAACATAAGAGTAGCTGCATTTGGTCATACTGAAGTTACACATACCCCAGTGTCCTGCCTCTGAGCATGGCTGGGAACGAATACGCGAAGTGCAGGAGCAGGGCAAGCATGTGTGATGCTTTGCACAAGCACCCTCTCAGCTCCCAGACACTTGAGGCTGTGGGACTTCCTGAGTGAGTCACACTTTCTGTTTAACAGTATCCCTTCATAGATTTCTGCTCCAGGTATTTTTCCCCTTGGAAACATGCAAACCTTGGAGTCTACAACAAACTGTTTCAAGAAGCTTCTCAGATTAATGACCTATGATTGAAGAACAGCTTCCCTTTGCTTCATCTGAACTGATTTCCTGCTGACTTCATTTGATGTGATAAGGTCTCCCCTCAGACTCTTCTTCTCCAGGCTAAACAACTGCTCCCTCAGCTACTCCTCATAAGACTTGTTCTCCAAACCTTTCACTAGCTTCTTGCCTTTCTTTGGACACACTCCAGCACCTTAATGTCTTTGTTGTAGTGAGGCCCCAAAACCAAACACAGTATTTGAGGTACAGCCTCACCAGTGAGGGTTTGATTTATATCAAATAATAGAGTTTTTTATTTATATCCACAAAATCCAGAAAAAAACAGAGTTAAGACTACTTTTTCTGTCTTAAGTCATCCCACTTTGCTTCAGGATTCCAGAAGTCTTTCAAAATTGATAGCTTATCTTGTGATTATTGCCTTATTTTTCAATCAAGTAGTCTAACACAGCACCATGCAAAGGTTTACCTGCTTGTAGAGGTCAAATCAGGCCTTAAACAGCATTTTAATACAGTTTTCCAGGGGGTTTCTGACATACAAGTAATTAGCTTATGTAGACAGATGACAGTACATCAGTGTTAATCAGCATTCCCTAGAGAATGGCAGGGTCAAAGTGAAGAGTTGTCTTTTCACCTGATGCAATTGTTCTCAATATTGACAGTTTATTTGAACTGGAGATTTAATACCTATCAAACCCTCATTTCCAATGGCCCATGTCAACTAAACATAGCCTTTGCAGCCTTAGCTAGTGCAAATGCTTCAATTTCCAACAGACAACTATCCTGCATTGTCTATTGGGGTCTGATCTACTATAAGTTAATGAAGTACTCATAAAATGGAAGGGAAAATATAATTGCTGGACGGGGTGACTTACCATCAAATGTGCCTCTGCCAATTGCTTTCTTGTCCAGGACGAGATGGGCTAATCTGTGTTTACAGGCCATCAAAAGAATTCCTAATAATGTTAGGATAGAATAGAATAAATCTTATTCCCATAGCTGATGGAAAACCATCTTTGAGATGCCACTAGAACTGCTGTGGAAGCTTGTGTTGGTTTTGTTGCCTGGGCTACAGGCAAATTGTATGCTCCCATTGCCTTGTAAAATTAGAGGAGATGGTAACTTGAAGAAAAGGATGTAAAAGGGAAAATACACGATTCTTAAAATCTGCAAAAAGGGGATGGAAATAGTTCAGAGAAGCAAATAACCAGTGTTTGTTGACAGGGGAAGAGAAAGAGCTATTGAGCTCAGTGAGATATGGACAGGAAAGAAGGAGTGCAGAAGAAAGCAATTGTTGATCAGGAAAAAGCAGTGGAGGAGAGAACTGGAAATGACCCAGGGTAGTATGTGGGAAGGTAGAAGTAATATGAAGAGCCCATATGTAAGGTAAGTTTACTTGAGAAGGTCTGATAAACAGTACAAGTCTTGTGACACTGGAGACATCCAATTACCAAGACCTGCAAAATGCAGGTACTTTGCATCTTTTTATAAATAAATCACTCTTTAATGCTGAAACCTGTGTTAGAAATTATGCCTTTTTTTTTTTTCATTTCAGTTTGAAAGTACAGGATATTATCCATTAAACTACTTATTTCCTTAACAGGTAGAACTAAATACAACCACAAGTCTATTCAGGCCAATAAACGCAGTACAGAGCAATTCTGTGTTCTATAGTAGCTTACTTGGGTAATCCCTTTTGTTTACTCAGGTGAGATTAACTGCTTGTGAAAATGTTTGTCTTCATCAAAATGCAGATGTATTCACCACTACAGTTAGTATAGAAATAGCCCATAAACATATATTCATGCAGCCATGCATAAACTTAATGCATTCACTGGCATACGTTTACTCAAGCTGTCCTATTACTTTTCAAATCTGTTTCTTGGCCATCTCCATAGCAAAGTCTTGGAACATTCAATGTCTGCCAACTTGATGACAACAGATTAATTAGCCCTTCAGACAGTTACAAAAAAAAAAAAAAAGAAAAAAGAAAGAAAGGAAAGGAAGGAAACAAGTGCTTTTTGTTTGATTTAGCATGCTAGCAACCATTAACCAATTAAAGGAAGACAACAAATATTCCTTAATTAGCTTACCCATATTCTTTGTGGTGGATCTATGAGGGAGAAGGCATATAGGGCATGCCTGAATAAATCCTAATGTTAGGATATATGTAGGGTTTTTTTTTTGTCCCCATATTAATGTCTGTGACAGTTTTAACCGCTATAAGTCTTAGAAAAACATGGTAAACTATTCTTACCTCAAGTGGCTATAACAAAAATGAACTAAGAGTGTTTTATTGTTTACCCACAGAAGTGAGGATTATTCATGCAATGGATTTATAATTTGATAATTGTAATAATTAATCACTGCTCTTCCTATCCCAATGAGAAGTATGAAGAAATGAATGGGGTTTTACCTGTTGCAGAAAACACTCAATTAAAGGCTGAGGCATAGGTTTTCTTTTGGTTTTATGTTTGGTTTGGTGTTTTTTTTTTAACAGCAGGATTACTTATGGAATGCTAAAGTACATGATACCTTTGTCTTTTGTTGCTTCTCATCCTTCTCTTGTCAGTGTAAGAGTCTGCAGTTCTTTACATCTTGTGATACTTCCTAGTTGCAGCTGCTGAATTCACAATTCCTATTTCATCCCAACACTTACAATGCAAAGTGCTGCTGATATTAAGAGGATCTTCATTTTATGCTAGTGATAACTCTGCACTTAGAGAAGTGGGAGGTGGAGTACCATTTTAAATGCTTTGTATCTGACTCGAAACATGTTCCTAGCTTCCATTTAGAAGACTGTCTTTTCCATTTCTTACATATTTTTTTGGATAGGTAAATGAATAGACTCCACTCTCGGATGAAATGAATGCAGACCACTCATATCCCTTGAATGGCATAGGTGCCTATCAGGGTGATCTTAGTGGAACCTTGAGACACCACACAAGCTTTTTATTATGTTTTCCCCAAAGTAAGGGAAAAATTACAGTGCAGAGTTTTTTGAACAGGATTCATTTTAACAATGTACTGTCCCCATAGTGAGAGCAAGAACTAAGAAAAGTATTACTCCCTAAGTAGAGAGAGTTTTGCCTGGGAAAATGTATTCATTTGTCAAGTATGTTTCCAGAACCTGAGGACCACTCTGAGGTCTGCAGATAATAAGCCTGCACACTTATACCTGCACAGGAGGAATTGAGATCTACACTTATGAACAGGGCTTTCTTTGTACTAACATACAATTACCAAGCTGTCAGGTGGGATTTTGAAAACACAAATGTAATACATACTGCTTTATGTACAAATCAGTTGTCAGGATCTGAATTTTTTCTCCAAGTATTCCTTAACACTATAACAAACAATGATACCTATGAAGACAGCTGGATGCACAATAGGATTCTGTAAACCTTGGCAACAGGAAGTGGAAAGAAATGATCCTCATTGGCACTAAATTAAACAAATTGGCCCTCTTCTAGGTCTTAATCCTGCCAATACTGAAAATGATAAGCCTTGATCCCTACTGTGATACAGATCAGATTGCTTTTGGGGCTATCAGCTTAAAATCTAATCTCACATTATTTCAGTTACTCTAAATTAATAAATACAAGAAACAAATTGTTGTCTTAACTACCAGTGTAAGTACAATGAGTCTGATTGTTCTCTCTCACTTCAGTGCACAGGGAGCAGGCATAGCTCTAGCACGCACACTGCAGGGCAAGAGCATGAGGACTGATGTAGTGAAAAGGAAGGATTGCCAGAGCCTAGATGAATACCAATATGCAGTCTATGTAGATTCTGTGTAAGAAGACTAGAGAAGGAAAATCACTCAAATTTATGGATTCATAGATTCATTAAGTTTCAGAACAGACAACGGGGTTATATCAGCAATCCCCTCAATGCACTTACAGAGGTAATATGACCTTTCCATTCTCCATAAATATTCTTCTGTTTACACATGGAAGAACAGCATTAATCCTTTCAGCTATCCTCCTTCTGTGTTTAATGTGTTTTACATGAGCTTCTTCCTTAGTAAGGTGTTTAGGGTCAGCAAACTACCAAAAAAATTTATACAGCTGATTATCTTAGATAATCCAAAGATTTTTGCAGAATCTTTGCTTTCCAGAACCTGTGCAGCAGTTCCTCTTTATCCATCTATCTTCTTTATATATAAATACATGGAAATACATCATTTACCAATCAATTCAGACAACTCTGTACTAGTAACCCACCATTTTCTTTCTTTACCATTCCTCCTAGCTGCCTGCTCTACAGAAACCTTTACCAGAGATTGGGCATTTGTTTCTGGGTTTGTTGGCTGAAGTTAATTTACATCTGGCTACTTCAGAGCCATTATTATCTGCCATTGCAGTTGAATGAACTGATCAGTTTAACCCTCTTACTGTGAGAAACTTTAATTTTGCACTTCAGGGGCTACCCTAAATCCAGTCATCATCCAGTTATCTATACGTGTGTTTACCTGTGCCAAGGTTTCTTCCTCCCACCAAGACAAGCATGTGACTGGGGAGATGTTCAAGGCCAGTCATGGTAGCTGAAAAAAACATCATGAGTGAATGTCCTCAGGCCCACACTGAGACCCAATATCCTGGAAAGAGAAGCTGGGAAACCCAGCTGATGCTGAACAGTCACAGATGAGTAGATTCCTGGGCCTCAGTAGTAACCTGATGGTAGAAGAAAGCCTGGAATGGGAGTCAGGAAAGGAAGAAATAGTATGGGAAGAAAACAGTATGTAAAACATCATGGGAGAAGCAAGAGACAAGAGACTGTGACTAAATGGAGGGCTACAAGAGGAAGCTTTTGTGAATATGTTAAAGTAAACCAGTATTTTGATCACTGTAGTGGGTTGACCCTGGCTGGATGCTAGGTGCCTACCAAAGCCACTTTATCACTCCTGAACTGGATAGGGGAGAGAAAATATAACAAAATGCTCATGGGTGGAGATAAGGGCAGGGAGAGATCACTCACCAATTACTGTCAAGGGAAAAACAGACTTGACTCGGGAAATTAGTTTAACTTATTAGAAACCAAATCAGAGTGAAAAACAAACCCAAATCTTAAAAAAAACCCCACCTTCCCCCAATCCCTCCCTTCTTCCCAGGCTTAATTTTACTCCTGACTTTCTCTGTCTCCTCACTGCAAGAAGCACAGGGGGCTGAAGAATATGAGTTGCAGTCAGTTTATCACACATTGTCTCTGCCACTCCTTTCTCCTCAGTGGGAGGATTCCTCACACTCTTCACCTGCTCCAGCATGGGGTGCCTCCCATGGGAGACAGTCCTCCCTGATCTTTCCCAATCAGAGTCCTTCCCATGGGCTACAGCTCTTCCTGAACTGCTCCAGTGTAGGTCCCTTCCACAGAGTGTCACAAGTGCTTTGAACAAACCTGCTCCAGTCTGGATTCCTCTAACCGTGGATGCATATGTCCCGCTAGGATCCTATTCCTACGTGGGCTTCCCACAGGTTCACAGCCTTCTTTGGGCATCCAGATGCTCTGACACGGGGTACTTCATGGCCTGCAGGTGGACATATACTCCACCATGGACCTCCATGGGCTGCAGGGGAACAGCCTGCCTCACCGTGGTCTTCACCACAGGCTGCAGGGAAATCTCTTCTCCAGTGCCTGGAGCATCTCCTCCCTCTCCTTCTTCACTGACTTTGGTGTCTACAGAGTTGTTTCCTTCCCAGAGTCTTATTCCTCTCTCTGGCTGCAATTGCTGTTGCACAGCAACTTTTTCTCTTAATGTGTTATCATAGAGGGATGACCGCAGTCACTGGTGGGCTCATCCTTGGCCAGTGACAGGTCTGTCTTGGAGCAGGCTGGCATTGGCGCTATCAGATGTGGGGGAATCTTATAGCAGCTTCTCACAGAAGCTACCGCTGTGGCACCTGGCACTACCAAAACCTTGCCACACCAACCCAATACAATCATGCAATCTGAGCTAAGAATTAAGAAAAGTGAGCAGTTATCAGGGTGTTTTTATGGTCAAAATAGTCTTAACTTGTGCAATCTTTGCCTTATTTTTTTTTTTGTATAATTTATTGGCAACACAAACTTCTGATAAAAAAAAAATGACAGTATAAATACTTAAACAAACACTTTAGTAAAACACCTTTCCTTCTCCCTCCCCATTCTCAAATTCCCTGTTTTTGCTGCAGATCACACTCAGTCCACCCCAACTCTGCCTGTGAGGCATAGGAGCTTCGTGGCTGTGGGCCTGATGGTTTCTGTCTGTTGTTCCATGTGTATTGGATTTTTACTGCTGATATCTGCTTCTTACTGATTTTCCTCTGCTGTTGTATGGTTTGGGATGTCCCTGCTCCACCATGGGTCACTCACAGCTGCAGTCACTTTGTTGGTGCCCCTTCTCTGGCAGAGTCAGTACTGGACCTTCTCCTTCACAGCCACCCCACCACCCCTCAATACCTGAACCTGCCCACTATGTCAAGCTCAGGTCTAAGGGTCAGCCTGAAACAGTCCCTGGGCACAGCCTGGAGTCTGTGGGTCCTGGTTCTCTCCCAGCAAGCTCAGCTGGGGACGTTGCACTGTGCTGACACTGTCTCAAGTTGCTCTGCTGCCTCCATGTCTCTGCACCACACTCCTCTGGGCCATGCAAGCATGCCCAGCCTTGTAAAAGCCTGTTAGAATAACCCCCTTAATTCTCAGAGGAAGGATTTGATTAAGTTATTATTCTCTGGCATACATGTTGCATGTTGGACTGTGTGTTCGATGAGCTCATTTATGATTTATAAGTGTCAATGTTTTACTGAAGCATATTAACATTTCATTGAGAAAACCATGTTCAACAAAGCAGCAGGCACAAATACAGAGAATCAATTGGCGGGATGTTAGAAAGGTTTACGTATGTAATTATATATAGGACCTCCTATTGTTGCCAGGTCTGTAGAACTATATAGATTAGGAACAACCACATTTTGAGATGAGCTTGTGGTGAGGTATTGAGGTGACATCTATTACTGAATAATGTGGAATGCTGCCAAGATAAACTGACACACTATTGTTCTTAAAAGAAAGGAGAAGAAAAAAGTGAAGAAAAAAAAAACAAAGAAAAAAGAAAATCTTTTGCTACACGACTCAGATATTTTCAGGCGCAGAGAATGAACGGACATAATAATACCCGTTGTAGACTGTAGATCCTTTATAATACTTCAGTTGCATATTCCGATTTTTTTCTTTAAGTATTTAAATATGTTGACAGGATTTACTTACAGCTACACATTGTTTCCCTGACACAGATCTGTATAAAATTAGAAAGACTAAAGGTCAGGCCACTGAGTCATTAACTGAAGCATTTGGGTTATAAACTTTATGATGGCTTCTCCTTAAACCTTAATCAAAATACTTACAAAATATAATTATATCTAATCCATATTCTGATAACATCTCTGGAGCAATGATTTTTTTTTTCCACAGGAAAGAAAATAAACTCAAAATGTTTTTGAGTTCTGCATAAGAGCATCCTCAGAAAACTGTTACTGCAATGGGGAGGCTATAGTCCATTTGGTACCTGGGCTGCCCTCAGAGGCAATGTCTGGAGTCCTTCAGCACTGAGACAGAGCAGAGACTCTCCTGTATGTTTGGGGCCTGCCATGTCTTAATTTTTTCATTGCCTCCTATAAAGCACATCAATGACAAACAGAGTTCTGTAGGTTTTGAATATCCTTAACTTGAATGGGCTTCATAAGCATGTTCTAGAGGATAAAAAAAACAGTCTCCCAGAACACCACTCCTAAATATTTAATTTGTGAGGCTTTTGTGTGGAGGTCAGAACTAAACCTACAAAATAGGCAGAAATTATTTATTTTCAGGAAAGAAAAGCGCTGCCTGCGTTTTATCAGCTCAGGTGAATGTAGCACAGCCTACAGACATATGCTAAATCCCTTTACCTGTAAAGACACCATTGTTGGGGTTTTTTTTCTGTTTTGAACACTGTGACACCAGAAATGATGGGTTTCCATTTTATTTGTGTTAATTGTATACACACTTTGGAAACTGATAGGGCAAGATTGATTGTAATTGAGCCATAAATTTAGCATTGAGAAATGCCATCCATTTAGCTGGACAGTTCTGTGATGAAATACATTTCTAAAGCATGGATTGCAGGGCAGAGTATCTGAGATAACAAATGATAAATGATTCATACCTATTGCTACAGAGAGGCAATCCTCAATAAAAAGTGAGCAACTTCTCAAAGAGCTACCATAAGTTATTTTCTCTTGATTATGCACCATAATTTTTTTTTTTAATTAAAATCCTGTTTATCACATTACTCATTTTATTCCATAAAAACATACAAAACATACATTCTGAAATCTAAAATATTGGGTGTCATGTCATTGCATGAAGTGTCACTAACCCTCTGCTCCACAAGAAAATGGTTTTACATAGATCTGATTAAATAAATCAGGCTCTTGATATCTGTATATATGTGAAAAAGGAAGCTCATGAATACTCACATACATTTCCATAGCTATTATAAGCTGCTGTAATGCCATTAAAGTCAATTGAGCTTTAACAGTTTACACCACACAAAGATCTTTTTCAAAATGTGTATAAAGCTATCTGGAAGCAAATCTCAACATGAGTGATAGCATATGTTTTGGAGGTGACCATGAAGAGCATAATTATGGCTCATATATTTTTGTTCTTTTGCTCTCTACTGAATTTCATAAGCAAAACTTCCTGCCATTTTGATTCCAAGATCTCTTTGAACAGCTGTAAGAGGTTGATTTCTTTATCAAAAAGATAAAAGTAGTCCTGCAGAAATGTGAATTTGTAAGTCTCATCCATATAACCAAATTTTCATTCCCGAGTTACTATACTTTTCTCAATCAGGTGCCTGAGTGTCTTTTTAAGTCAAAGTACAATGGTCTGTTTTCCTTTAGAAAGGAGAAGATTTGGCTTTGAGATGGCAAATGGTCTTATGGAAATGGAGATCAGAAAATCAAATGGTTATGTTTAGATGTGAAAGCAGTGTAGTTGTTGGTCTGTCTTTGACTGTGATTGATCTGTGAAGGGTTTGGTCTCCTATAGACATATGTTTCCTCTTATTGGTCAATGGTACACTCCTGTTGATGCAATTAAGCTCTTAGAGAGGGTGATAACAATGAAACATGAAGTTTACCTGATAGAAAGCTCCTATTCAGTGTTGAGCTTTCTCACGTTACATATGTGACAGAAATATTTTAATTAATAGAAGAAGCATACTGAAGGTAAATAAAATACTGTCTTACTACTTCCTGTGGAGACTTTTACTTACCATGTGGGTGAGCACAGATAAACACGAGTGCTGGAATAGGATGGGAAAGGATCAGCTGGATCTTCTAACCAGTCCCCATCAGTCATTACAGTCTCAGTACTGGAAATAGATCCATGGATGCTATCTCTAGTGATTCCTGATATTCCATCTATCAGAAAAAGAGTGGACTTTTTTTTTTCATATGAACAATGTTTATAAGAGAATATAAACAATAATTTATCTGCAGCAAAACTGTTCATGGTATTTTTGAAAGGAAAAGAATACAGTGTTTTGAACTGGAGTCAAGTATAAGGTTCAATCAGTTTTCCAGGTCTTAACGTCTAAATGCTTATTTTGAGTCCATAACAATAATTCACTTTCTTTACTCAGTGCTTTATTTGAAGCCCATAAAAATAGTTGACTGAAGCAGCAAAATAGCTTTATCCCTGTGCAGAGCAGAAAAGAATGGTGATCTGGTTTGGGTTACAGTGGGCTAGCATATGACGAAGGAGTTTCACTGCTGAAGTGATACCACCTTTGCTGATAATAACCGATCGTCCTTCAAAGAAAAAACTGTTTAAAAACTGATCATTGTTTTTTTTTTCTTCAAGAAAAGTAACTTTTACAGCTATTAGAAACCTTTGTAATTAAATGGCATTTTTATTAAAAGATAGTTGAATTCACATTTAGAAAAAAACCAAATGACAAAGCCGCCAAAATTAAAAGTGGGGGTGGAGGACGGTAGAGATTTTGATGAAAACAAAAAGCAACAACTCCTTTTTATGCTTTAAAGATTATTAACAGAAAAGTATTAAGTCCAAATCCATCAAAGCTCTCTCTCTGAAATTTAAAAAAAGCTCACACGAATTATCCGTGTCTTGGCTTCAACTAAAAGACAAATAATGATGGAGAATTGGTGTTACTCTGTATCCATCCTGAGCTACATGGTTTAGGGAACTGGATTTGTGCAGATGCAAAGAGGTGCTCACCAGCACATATATTCTGCTCACATAATATGCGTACAGACCTAGTATTTTGGTTTACTCCTGACACATAGAATAATAGCTCACATCTTCTGCCAGAGATGAATGACTGTAAATGAGTGTTTAAGAGACTTAACTTCATCATTGATTCCACAGGCTTTTTTTTGCCACTCAGTCTTCTCCACCAAACTCAAAATGCTCCCTAATTTCTGCCCCTTTTCATTTTGTTTTGAACAGAAATACATTACCCAAGGTATGGTTCTGAATTTATAAAATATGCAAAAGGTAGTCAGGTTTTCAGCATCAGCATAACTCTGAGTGCTTTGAAGCATTTTAAAATTTCTGTAGTAGAAGAACATGCTGTGGAGATGAAAGTGTTACATCTTTATTTGTTTCCTGTGTAATCATAATATCAACCAAAATCAGCAACACACTAATGCAGGCAATTATCAGAATGATTACATAGAGAAATCTAGGGGATGGATAGGAAGCCACGACCTCCTACTAATGAGAGGAAGATTCTGCTTGTGATTTGACATTTGTCTGTAACTGTTATGTCGTGGAATTCAACATCATTTCAATTTCCTGAAATTTTCCTCCTTTGCCCCAGCAGAAGCTCCTTCTGTCCTTTTCAGCAGCTGAGTTGGAAGCACATTTTGGGATGTATGTGGCTGCTGTCCCAGGTGATGTGTTGGTGTGTGTTCTCTCAGCACACAAGTAGTGTCAAGTAGTCCAAGGACCAGAGAGCTCCAGTTCTCCTGGGCTTCATTTGATGTCTCCGTTCCTCCTGTAGCACTGACAAGAAGTGGTGGACATGACACACAACCCTAGTGCAGGGGAAATAGCTTTTACCTTGGCAAGTAGCCAGTCACTTTTTGTGAAGAATTCCATCTTCTTGCCTTTATAGAAGAACTTGCCTTCCTTGTCTTATTTATTTCTTCTGTTTCTGCCTCTGAGTTGGTAGCCCTGTAAAGTGTAGGAGTTTTTCTATATTCTTTTCCTACTTTTTTACATGGTTTTCCTGCTGAGGAACCAACATAGACACCAGAGGTCTTGTAGGCTCCTTGTAAATCACATTTCCATGCCCATTTACTTACTGCAAGGTCATTCATCACTTCACAGGTCACAGAGTAAGTCTCAAAGCTAATTTATGGTGTTAAGGCAGGGAGGCCTCTATTTTAAGACAGTTCATCTGAAGAATCCCCTATAAGCAGATATAGTTTATGAAAAAAGACATGTATGGAAAGGGGAACTGAGATGATCATAGCTGTGTACATTCTTTTACTGCGACCTCATGGCAGTATTCCACCTGGTCATGCTTCTCTCTGGTAGTTTCTCCTTTCCTTACTCTTCTTATTTTTGTTTCATAGTTAATGGGTTCATCCTTTTTTTTAGACTTCAGAGTATCCTATTTCATCTCCCTGTTTTGGTGTGCTGCAAAAAGGACTCAATATAAATGAGAATCAGGCAACGCTTCTTGCTCTGTCTTGCAGGACAATGTATGGAAGCCTTTGCTAGCAGAAACCTCTTTGGAATCATAAAGTTGGCGGCTGGCATCGTAATGGGTTTCTTCCAAAAGAATGAAGTTTCTTACTGTTAATATTAGCTAGTGATTCATTAGGTGTTTTTCAAAATTAAGAAAGTACTGAATTAAAAAGTGGGGGCAGAGAAGGTTTGGGTCTAGAAAAATGAATACGAATAGTCTTAGAAATTGTTTATTACCAACTGTTTTAATAATCTGTCCTGTTGCTGCCTAGTAATAGAATGAAAATTGTAAAAGTTCACAGGTATTTTCAGAGAACAGCATGGTGAGGTTTTAACAATATACATACTTGTGAAAAACATGCAGAGCATGAAATGTCAGATCCTTTCCTGATATTGTCATAACTTCACTGACTGCACTTGAGGCAGTTTTTTGCCCTAAATATCAGAATAATGCTTTGAATTTGTGTGGCACTGGATCACTCTTTCTAAATCTCTATAAATTCTGGGTACAGAGTTCTTACAGATATCACTTGTAATGAATAGGGTGTGCATTCATTTGCACTGAAGGTAGAAATCTTGAAAAAAAAGGGTCTTTTCTATTATTATATTCTTGTCCTAGTTTTAAATGAGTGCCAGTTTCTATCTTGGTGCACACAGCCTGTTTAACAGAACTCTTATAGGTTGCGTTTCTGGAGGTAGAATTTCACCTTGTTGGTCTTGAGTTTGGTCTGGCTTACGAGAGGATTTCAACTGACTGCTGCATGTTGAAGATTTGAAACTTGGCATCCAAAGTCTGTAATTTTCCTTATGAATATTAATTCTGTAGTAACAGTTCTCAGTCTGTGCTGCAGGACAGTTTTGGTTTATTTTATTTCTTAAGCTTTTTTCTTTCTAGCTGGAAAAAATAAATGGGTTGGATAACTAATTTGCAGAAAGATGTTATTTTCCTTTTCTTACATGAAGAAGGTAAAGGGTCATCTGTGTTTTCTGAGTATTGTCTGGTCTTACACAGGTTTTTAATGTACAGCTTCTAGAAACGCTACTAATTGGAGGATGGTTTAATACCAAATTCCAGATAGTGTCTGTACATGTGAAGAAAATACATGTCTTTATTTCAGCTATCATCCCAAACAGCACAATGGATAGCAAATCTCTACAGTGATGGGTAACTCTCAAAGCCTTTCACAGCTGGATTGTCTTGGCAGAGGAAAGGTCATGGTTATGGGTTTGACAGAGAGTTCCTGAAAGGCTTGCTTACCTTCCAAATGTCTGGATTTTCCTTTAATGTTGCATCACTGTTCGGAAGAAAATTCTAAATAGGAGGTGTGTCCAAATGGAATAGCTATCATTCATTCAAGTTCATGACACAGAAAGTTCTGCAAACCAGAGAAGCTGATCATCTCATTGTGCACATCCAGCCAGGAACTGAAATTGCTGTTTCTTTGGAAATGCTGACATTTCAAGGATGAAAATGCAATTTGTAGTAAGAACAAGATACTAAAAATGTGCCTTCTGTTCTAAAATGAAAATAATCTGAAAGCATACTTGTGGAATCAAAACATTTTAATTTGGTAGAGTTCAGAAGTTTTTTACTGAAATACTTCTAGTCACTTTGTTTCAATTCCATATTTTATAAAAACTTAAGATGTAATCAAAAGTATAAATAGATGAATGCTATTAAAAAGGAAATCTGAATGCATAATATACAATACATACACATTATAAACAAACACATAAATACATATTTATATATACTGTGCCAATCACTGTGTTTTCTAAAATACTGTCTTTAAACTGCCACCAATGCCATCATCTCTTTCATGTGAGTTTTAGTATTACTGTAGAATCATGGACTCACAGAATGTTTTGGGTTGGAAGAGACCTTAAAGGTCATCTAGTTCCAAACCCTCTGCCATGGGCAGGAGAACCTCCCACTATACCAGGTTGCTCAAAGCCCCATCCAACCTGGCCTTGAACACTACCAGCGATGGGGTTTCCACAACATCTCTAGGCAACCTGTGCCAGTGCCTCACCACTTTCACAGTAAAGCATTTATTCCTAATATCTAATCTAAATCTATCCTTCTGCAGTTTAAAACTCCTCTCACTCTGTCAGTCATTCCCTGATAAACAGTCCCTCCCCATCTTTCCTATAGGTCCCATTTAAGTACTGGAAGGCTGTTATAAGGTCTGCGCGGGGCCTTCCCTTCTCCAGGCTGAAGAACTCCAACTCTCTCAGCCTGTCTTTACAGGGGAGGTGCTCCTGCCCCCTGATCATCTTTGTGGCCCTCCTCTGGGTCCACTCCAACAGGTCCATGTCTTTCTTATGCTGGAGACTTCAGAGCAGGACACAGTACTCTAGGTGGAGTCTCACAGGAGTGGAGTAGAGGGGCAGAATCACCTCCCTTGACCTGCTGGTCACACTTCTTTTGATGCAACCCAGGGTATAGTTGGTTTTCTGGGCTGCAAGCACGCATTGCTGGCACACATTCAGCTTTTCATCCACCAGTAACACCAAATCCTTCTCCACAGGGGCATACCACTGGGCTCTACCTGTTCAAATGAATAAAATGGATTGAGAACTGTGATAAAAGTGTTTCCAACTCTGATACTAGCTGCTGTAGAACAACTCAGCAGTATACCACGAACTGCCATTACCTCCCTTAACTAAGGAACTGTATGTAAGCAAGCAGCCTTTGGTTATACTTTCTGACCCAGGCTAAAAGGGTTCCTACAGTTTTAACAACCATTCAACAATAAGGACTGTCAAGTGACAGTACTTTGGCCTATGCTTCAATTCCTTTTAGTTTGCTCTTATAGATGTGGTCATAGAGACTATTCCAGGAAAGAAGGGTCCAAACTTCCTTCCTAAAGATCTGATATTGGAAAGAACAAATGGGTCTTGCAGAAGAAAAGCTGGGGAAGGACCAGCTGAAATCCATCAAGAAGAGATGTGTGGAAGATCAGTGAATCCTCAAGGCCCAATTCTGAGCTCACGCACATGACCAAGGGTAAATATTAGTGAGGTTCTTGGGACTGATCTGACAATAAATAAGTGTGAGATAATCACAGATGGTACCTGGCTGGAGGTCCAGAATTAGATTCACAGCCAAAATACAAAAAATCCCAAAATGTCCACATGAACGGCATATTCTTCCACCTTCCAGACTTTAAGTCAACTTTGGTAAAATTTACTCCTTCAAGAAATATTTAGTCATGAAACAGTCTTGTTCTTTTCAGAGCATAAGGGTAAGTATTAAACTACATGATCAAGCTTTTAGCTCCACTGTAATAATATATACAGCAATTTTGTACACGATTATAACATACATGCAGCGGTCAGCTGATGATGAATCTGGCCAATGTGTTTAAATATGGAGTTCTGTGTTCCACTCTGAGGCTGGAGAACATATCTTGTGCAGTATTTTGATTTTTCATTTGAAGAAGAGGATATTAATCACCTTAATGATGGAGCTACTTCAAAAACAGCAGTGGGTCACATATATTCTATGCTCATTCACATTGATGTTGTTCAGAAATCTTTCTTGCCTTAAGGATTCTCCTGCTTGTGTTCAGTAAAGTGTAGCTATACTTCTGTAGTGACATATTTCTTGATGTTTATTGTCCTTTCAAACATAGTTTTAAAATAGAGGTGAATATAGCGGTTTGATTTTTGTATCAACCACTATTGCACTGTGACCCTGCTCAAACAGAAAACTCCTCTAGTAGTCAGAGAATTGAAGGTGACCTTCTGGAATAGCATTGCTTCCTCAGGTTTGAAGATGATTCAGGCTGGTAATGCATGCATTAAACCACACAAATACCTGCACAGAACTAACATACCATACATAGAGGATTTCTAGCTCAGAGTAGGAATAAAGACATTTTGAAATGAGGAGAAATGGAGAATGTATCTGTGAGAGAAAGAGACTGTCTCAGGTTACTAGCAACAGTAGAGACATTTAGAGGACTCTACAGAAGCAATGTATCTGCCACAGGTTCTGTTTATAACCAACAGGTTAGGTAGAAGTATTGATAGGGCAGAATATTTGCCAGACAGTTGTAACTGTTAAGGTTCATCTTGAATATAGAATAGGTCAAAGTGTTTATCTAAATCCTTTTTTGGTTTAACCTGAAACTATCTTCTAGGAAAAAACAAATAAATAAAGGGAAAAAATCTGTCTCAATTTTAAAATATTTATCAACATTTGTTCACTTGTCCCAAAGATGAAGTGTCTTCACAGAATTGAAATGCGCACCCTGCTTGAGTTCTAAGTTTGCTAACTTCAGCTTCCAGCCGTTGGCTGTTATTCCACTTTCTGCTAGATTGTAATCAAGCCTCCTTCAAGCTTCTTTCTGAAAAATAAAATAGATTTTGCACCTCTCATGTATTACAAGACAATTTCCAAACATTTAATCACATCAGCTCTTTTCTCTAACTACTACTGGTTTTGCCTTTGAACTGCAACTGTTACAACCACCCACAATATACTACAGCCATTTCCCCACTAGAGTCCAATACAGTTGTAATAACACGTCTCTGCTTCCACTTCACATTCGACAGTTTACACAGTCTTCATTCTAAATCACTTTTACTTACTGCATTATTCTGAGATCTCACATTCACCTGATTGCTCACCAAATCTTTTCAATAGCCCCTGCCCCAGAACAGAAGCCTGTATCCACTCTTAGAAAGGTAATTCATTTAATGTTTTGTCTTAGATGTAGAAGTTCCACTTCTGCTGTGATTAGAAAACAGGAGAGATACTGTTACATTTTTCCATCATACACAGAGACATCTGTTCTTTTTCAGAAAACAGTTGCTCTTATGAGCCATGGTAAATTCATTTTCTGGGCTCTCTAGGGTCTTTAGGGGAAAAAGAAGGCCATGGAGCAGCATTCTTTGAAATAGCAGTCAGGCATCTCACAACAGTCAAGAGTGGAGCGCTTTAATCAACTTTTGAAATATGTATGCTAAAGAGTAGAATGCTTCAGAAAAGTTTTGGGAAAGCAACTGCAAATTCCTCATCTCCCTTCTTATCTCACTCTTCCTCCATCCCCCTAATTCTCTTCAAAGTCACCAGACTTAGAGCTCTGATCTGGTCCAGTTATACTGAGACTAGTTAAGGTGTGTTCTTTAGTCTATCATTAGCAAAGGACTATCCACCTTCATAAAAAAAATAACCAAAACCCAAAGATTAACTAATGGATTGGAAAAAACTCTATGGACCACCTCATAAGATGTGGTCACAATTGCTCATATTTACAAACAGAAAGCAGGTTACACTTTGAATACTACACCTTTTCTCCCCCCATTTTGCATTAACATTTCCTTCTTCAATTGCAAAGAAATCTTTTTGTATGTCATATATTTGTTTGTCATGAAATGCCATTATCAGACATATGGACTTCATCTCTTATACAGCCAGCTGGTGGGTTATTAGCTGCTGGTTGAGCAACACGGTCATGGGCTACAACTACTGCTTTGTAAATCCCCTCTTATTGGAAGCTTTTGGGTCTGCTGTATTCCCTTTCAGAGTATGGAAGACAGAACAAAATTTGAGGGGGTATATTTAAGTCACTACCAAAAAATACTTGTCAGAACATTTACAATGTACTATTTTCACGTCTTCCTAAGTTATTTTTTTCTCCTATCCCAGGAAGGCATGTGCTCCTTACTGAAGCAAACATGGGGCTATGTCTCAGTAAGAAAGCACAAAAATAGCTCCATTAACAGCAGTTAACTGCCATGATTTAGCCCATCTGGAGATTTAATCCATAATGACATGTTTGAGTGTTGCAGCACAAACCATTTCACTGAGAGTTGGTGTATACTTTTTTCTAGACACACGAGCATCTATTAGAGTGTATAGATGCACGTGTATGTGCGTCCTGGAACCCAAAAATGAAGAAAAATACATTACAATTATATGTAGATAACCAAACAGGCTAAGTAGATTTCCTTCAAACTTATGTCCCCAAATTATACCTATGAGCAAAAGCCGCAAGTATTAATACTGTCAGCACAGAGGTAATTTAGATCAGAGAAAGTTATAAGCTACTGCAAATTAAAGCATGGAATGACAGTACCTCTCCTGTGAGAGAAGTCCAATTTCACCTGGCATTGGCATTGAATTTTTCAGGGGGAAATTACCTTCAAAACTGACTTCTAATAGCAAAAAAAAAAAAAAGTATAGCAAATAAATACAAATGCTGATAATTAAAATCAGAAAGAACTTCAATAATTTAGATTTTAATCATTTAAATTGAAGAATCTGTCTAGGAAACAGCTGAGAACAATGTTAACTAGAAACCACATTTACAAGGATGACCTTTAATCATGGATCACATTGAATCAATTAGTGTTATAGTTAACTAGATATTTGCAAATCCAGAGGCAAGTTTGGTTCCTGGGTGAATGGAGTATATTCCATGAATAAGTTGCCTTCATTTTTATTTTATGTATTTGAAATACAACAGAATCATCATGTGTATAATAAGATATGGTGGTTTTAGTTAATGTACCAGTTTCTGAATGCATTCATTTTTTAAAGCTGTTCTGAATATTAATGTTATGTTTAATTATAATCCATGAATCCTAAGCAGTACTGATGTTTCTTCATACAAAATTGCTATGAAGAAATATTTTTTGGTTTGATTATTTTCTGATTCTTTTATTTAGCTTTGTCACTCTTACTGTTGCCAAAACATAGTTATGTTATTTTTGTTTTGAGAATGAAAGTGTGTTATTAACCCATGATAAGAATGCAGCAGACAAGGAGGGAAATCTAGTGTTGCTTTAGTAGTAATTTTAAATAGTGAAATGGCCTAGAAATTACTCAGTGCTGAGGCATTGTAAAATTGTGGATAGAGCCCACTATGCATGTATACTTCTTAAGTTTGTATGATGTTTGATCCACAGTTTTTTGAAATCAGTGCAAACTTTTCTACTGACTTCCCCTGAATTTTGATTCATAAGCACATTGCTAGGTCTCACCCCAGATTAATTTTTATTCGTAAGCACATTGCTAGGTCTCACTCCAGATCTTCCAACACTCGTGAAAACGTGATTTACAAATCACATAAAGATCAGCCACAATTTAGGCCTTTCTGCCGTGTCATCTGACCTTCCACAGCTAATGATGGAAAAAGACATGGCAAAGCAGAGCACTGAATGGTAGTGTCGCGATCCACCCCCTACATGTCCAGGGTCCGCCCACCAAGGGATGCGGTCCACCCACTGGGGTCCCAGACCACTCCCCCCAAATGGAGTCTGAGGCGCGGCACCTCCCTCCAACGTCTCAGACAATTACAGGAACCAGGGACTGGGAAAGGAGTTCACTGCCTCAGATAAATACAGATGCCCTCACACAGGGGCTCATTTCTGCCAAGGTCTACTTTTAAAATGTTAAGAACGTGGCTGCATTCAGATGGTCAGGTATTCCTGCACTTACACTGCCCAGTTGCGTATCTGCTGTAGCGTTGTACTAATGAGGATATACGGCCCTGTTGCTGTTGCTCTGCCCAAACAACTCTGAGCACAGCCAGAGCGAGCACAGGTCCATCTGTATCCAGCCATATAGACCTGTCTGAAGTTGTTCAGATTCCTGCTGTCCTTGAAATCCTCATGCACAGCAACTGCCCAAGATGGTGCAGTGTGCTTGTGACAGAGCGGTAACTAACCATAGGTTAATGCAGTAACAGTATCAGTTGATATCTCACAGGACAGCATCTGTGTGTATTTCAGACCTGCACTGAATTATTACCAGTGGGCTGTAATTTGTCTACGCCTTTGCCTGCAGCTGTTCCTTTCTATTATTCTAGCAAATATTGCAGAAATGCATAAAAGCTATGGAAGACTGTGAGGCTTATGAAGTACACTCCTGCTACCATTTCCCTGTCCTTGTTATTAATCTACACTACTTTTTCATCATTCTGTATCAGTCTGTCTCCTACTGAAAGAAAGGATGCTTCCTTTTTCACTTTGCATTGAGATGAGCCTTTAATTCAACCCTGTCTGCTGGCTATGACAGAGCCACACTAATTTGTAATCAGATTGAGGCTATGACACTGTTCAAGTGCAGGCAAAATATGAAGGATATAGAGGAAAGAAGGAGGAGGGGAGAGAAGGAGAGAGAAAGGGAAAGGTTATATGAGTAAAGTCTCTGTTTCTGGTGTCACATTCAACTTCATGCACTAGTGCACAAAGGGACACAAAGGGGGACAGGGAAAGATACTTGCTTGGGGAGATGATGCTTCCACCCCCAAAACTGCTCTGCTATAGCTCAGAGTATTACCACAACAGCACAGGTAGAGAGGAGAAAGAGATAATAAGGTCATCTAGGGAATGAAAGGAGACCTAGAGGAGATCAGGGGCACAGTGGAGGGTAGAGAGACAATGGAGATGCAAGAGATGAAGCAAGCAAGGGAAGTAAAACAATAATGTGGGAAAAAGAACAAAAACTTCAAGAGAAAGAAAAAATAAGGGACAAAAAGAGCACAGAGAGGGGAAGGGAAGGGAAGGGAAGGGAAGGGAAGGGAAGGGAAGGGAAGGGAAGGGAAGGGAACGGAACGGAACAGCAC